>JAPTJF010000087.1:0-164540 GCA_029339195.1 Micractinium sp. NFX-FRZ | reverse complement strand
TACTTGTCCTCCAGCCATGCAATGTCAAGCCTGCCCCCCCCCCCCCCTTCCCCTCCTCCCCCCCCCCTGGCAGGCTCACCGGTAGCACCTACTGTAATTGTCCTCCAATAGGGTTTTGGGTGTATGGTTTGGGGGTAGGGTTGTAGGGTAGGATAAAACCCTATCAATACTTGTCCTGCAGTAAATCAAACCCTGCATCCCCTTCCCTCCCCCCCTGCAGGCTCACTGGTAATAGTTGTCCTCCAGCTGCATGCTCCTGCCGTTGCCCGTGTGCCAGTAGTTCATGGCAATGGCGGTGGCCCCGGGGCGCATGAAGGCCAGCACGGTGGCCAGGCCGCCGCAGGGGGTGACCAGGATGGAGGTGTCTGACATCAGCTGGACCTGCGGCGGGGCAGGTGCGTGCAGGTTGTTGATAGGTACAAAACAACAAGGTGGCCACACGGGGGTGACCAAGATGGAGGTGTCTGACATCAGCTGGACCTGCGGCGAGTGGAATTGACATGGCTGTATCATGGGAAGCGGTGAAACCTGGCGGTTTGGGAGCTTGCGGCGGGCATAGCAGGATGATGAAGGTGCCGGGCATGTGCCTCAGCACAACCCCAGGACGATTCCCACCGTCGTGCCCCTCTGGGCAGGCAGCCTGCCACCCCCCACCTGCTCCGGCATGGTCATGTTTGGGTGCTCCCCAAAGTCGAACATGTCGACACGGGCCAGGGGGAAGCGCGCCTGCAGGGAGGGAGGGAGGGGAGGGGGCACGCGTGTGCGGGCAGCGGCGGCGCTACGTGTGAGGGGGTCCGGCTAAGGTGGGGGGTAAGCTAGAGCTACAGCCACAAAACAGATGCAGCCCTGGCGCTGGGCTGGCTCACACCACACCCCTGACCCCACGCTGCTGTGCAAGCAGAGCGCGGCGCAGGGCTGCAGGAGCTGGACAAGGTGCGCCGCAGACGCATGCATAGCCGAGAACACCGCGTATTTCTGGGAAACAAACCGTCCACCAGCTCTGGTGTACTTGTTTGAAAACCGTGCGCACCTGCAGCGCCGCCTGGATCTCCCTGCTGTTCTCAATCATGCGCCGACCCTGCAGCACACACACACACACAACATTAGATGAGACATGGAAGTGAAGTGAATTGAAGCAAGGCGTGAGCTGTCCTCAACCGTGCGCCTTCCCTTCGCTATTTGCAAGCAAGAGGGTGCGGTGAGGTGACATGAAATCAGGTGGCGTGATGTGAAGGTGTACTCAACTATGCACCGGCGCTGCAGCACACCCAGGAGTCCAGGCGAGGTGAGGTGCGGCAGCTCCTCAGCCCACAGCGGTGCTCTCACGCATTCAACAAACCAAGAATCGTGTGTGTGTGTGTGTGTGCAAACACCTCAGGCAGCAGCCGCAAGAGAGAGGCCCACCTTTTTGTTCAGGATTGTGATGACGGGGCGCGCCTGTGGCGCCTCCTCCAGCCCGATATGTCGCACCACGGCCGTGCGGTAGGGCAGCGCGTCAAGCGGGGACATCTGGCGGTTCAGGTAGCCAGTGCCCGCCAGCACAGACTGCAAGGAGCCGGGGGCCGCACGCGTGCACAGGTGCATGTGGGTGCGGTACAGGTGCGCGCCAACAGCGGGCAACTTGATGCAGTGCAGACCTCTCAGTCAAAACAGCATGGGGGCGACAGCCGACGCGGCTGAGCAGCAACTTGGACATGGCAGCTCAGCACCCAAGAGATGACAGTTCAGCACCCAACTTGGACATGACAGCCCGCTCGCACCTTGCCTCTCTGAGCGCCCCCGCAGCTGGCACCGCACACGCTTCGCCGCTCACCCACCCACCCACCAACGCACACACACCCCTCCACCGGCTGGCACCCACCGCACCTTGAAGCACACCAGCCCCGCGGAGCGCCCGCCCAGCTGGCGCCGCGCGTACTCGCCCACCCACTGCGCATCGTGGTCCCAGCTCAGGTGCAGCAGGCTCATGTCGGGGTTTGGGGTGTTGATGAGGGCGGGCAGGGCGGCACGCAGCTCCGCCTCGGTGCCGTTCAAGGCCTGCAAACGGCAGCAACAACGCAGCGCCAAGGGGTGGCTCGAGGTAGGGCGCATGGCTGCCACGTGGCACCCCACACAGCTGCCCCCCCCCCGGTCCCCCTGCTTACACATCCACCCACCGTAGCTTTAGGATCAGCAGTGGGGACAGCACTGTTGACCCCTCAATCCCCCACCTCCCCCCTCTGACCTTGAGGATCAGCACTTGAGCGTTTGGGGTGTAGACACCAAACAGGTGCTGCATGTTGAAGAGCGGGACGAGCACATCAAACATGACGTGGCTGCACGCACGGGCAGGGCGGGGGCGGGACAGGGGGCAGCAGGAGTGAGATCAGGGTTTGCAGGCAACGAGTGCAAGGGAGCGGGACCAGCGTATCCTGCAACCATGACCAGCTCATGCTTGTGTGCGAGCACAACACGAAGGGGCTGGGAAGAAGGGGGAGGTGGCGGGTGGCAGGGACTGGGTGCCAGGGAGCGGGACGCACACCTCCTGACATGGTGTGCCCAGCAGCACAGCACGACGCAGCACAGCACCGCACCGCACAGCGCAGCGCAGCGCGGCACGTGCTCACCCAAAGTTGGTGGTCAGCGGGGTGGGTATGGACTGGAGCAGGGCCTGCGGGGTGGGCGCCCACTTGACGGCGCGCCCCTTGCGGGGGAAGGGGGCGCGCACCACCCGAGGGCGCCAGGCCACGTGAAGGTCCAGGTCCATGTGGGCGTGGCCTGCGCAGGGCGAGGGCAACCAACAAAGGGCCAAAGGACAGCAGGCGGTTGGTGATGTGGGTTCAGCAGACGAAGAGGGAGTGCAGGGGCCATGTGCCGGTGGATGCTCTTGAAGACATGGCCAACATGGGTGTTGCTTGTCCGTGATGGTGGCACGACCAGCGGGTGACCTCCAACTGACTGGTGCCCCCAGCACCCACCATGCAGTCCCACCAGCCCCACCTGTGTTGAGCATATGCTTGGAGAACTCTGCCATCGGGCGGCCTGCCGCGTCGTACAACAGGGGGATGTCTGCAGGGCGGGGGTGGTGCAGCAAGGGGAGGGGAGGCAAAGTAGAGATTAGCCTACAAGAGCATGTGGTTGGAGGGGACACGTGCGCCGTTGGGCAGGCTGCCTGGTCACTGAGCCGGGGATCGTCCTTGCAGTGAGGGGTGGGGGGTGGGTGGGGGAGGAAGAGGAGCAGGCAGGCGTGTCCCCACGCAGCCGTGGCAGCAGTTTACACTATGCGTAGGGCCCCTGCTTGGAATGGAAGCCCGCCACAGAGCCAGAGGCGTCAAGGAGTGGCCACCTGGCAGCTCAAGGCCCACGTGGTACTGCCCCAAGCAAACCACCCCCCCGGCCAGCGCACTCTGTACTGCGCACCTCGGGCCCCTCCACTCTCGCCACATGACACACACACGTTGTCGTCACATGCATGCACACACGTTAGTGTTTCCCTCCCGCACCTGCAACCCTGATTTTTTCATGAACATCCAAACTGCCCCCACAATTCTCAAGAGCCTCAGAGTAAGCCCAGAAAAACCACCCCGGAAACTCACCCCCAGCCCACATATCCCCCCACCTCACCCACCTACCCACCCTACCCCGCCCCACCTGGCAGCTCCGGGTCGACATAATACTGGAACTGCCCCGAGGACGCATTCAGGCAGAGGTTGTCAAACTTGCAGGTGGCACTGCACATCGGGGCACTGGGTGGGTGAGCGGCAAGGCGGGTGTGCGCAGCGTGCAGCGTGCAGCTGCTGCTCAGCCGCAAGCATGCTTGCCTTCCAACGACCCACCCACACATCTGCGCATGGGTGATCCCTTCCGCAGAAACAATACATTAATCACGGCCGCAACTCTTTTGGTTGGGCCCCTTTCCCGCCTTTCCCGCCCCACAATTTTCGCCCTCCCTGCTCACGCATGCCAGTTGTCGTAAAACTTCTGGTTGATGCAGGTGTGGGTGGAGTAGCGGGGAGGGTGCCACAGGCGCTCTGCCTCCTCTAGCGCATAAGAGCTGCCCACCCCCGCACTGCTGCCGCTGCTAATTCCACCGCCGCCAATGCTTCCTCCTGCCACCGCTGCCGCTGCTGCAGGCCCTGTTGTGGCACAGGGCTGGCACAGCTTTGCTTCGTGCTCCTCATCGCCAGCGGATATAAGAATCTCTGCAAAACAATGGAGGGAAGATGGTTGGCATTGGCAACCCGACAGCGAACCACGACACCGGCTGCCGCTGGCAGCGACGGCGGCGGCAGCAGCAGAAGTTGGTGGGTGGAGCTGACCTGCCCTGCTTCGCTTACCTGCACTCAATGCGGACTCATTCCTGCTTGTCAAAAGCCCCGATGCGGCCGCGGTAAGCCCCGCCGCTGTGCCAGCCTTTGAAGCCGGTGCAGTACCCCTGACGGGGGCCGGCGGCTTTCGCGAATTGATCACCAACAGCAGTATAAGAAGCAGCAACGGCAGCATCAGCTGCCGTGCCCGCCGTCCCCCTGCCCAGGCCCGCAGGGGCCCGCCTGAGGCCCTCGGCGGGGCGTGCATGTTGATTAAATAGAAGAGCCTGGCGTGACCAATAAAGACAGAGCGCTCGAAGGCAAGAGGAGGGGGAGGTGCCGCACTGTGCACACCTGGCTGCGGCTCGGGGGGATTGAAGGCGGGGGGAACATGCTCAACCTGGCCACTCCATGCGGTGCGCTCAGCCGATGCTGGTGCAACAACGGTGGGATTAGTGTTACACTGACATTGTATTGACAAAGAATACGAGCAGGGAGCAGGGAGGCAACGTGGTGCAGCACGCTTCAGCCCAGGCGGGCGGGCCGTGCTCGGATGGCCGGAAGCTTAACACGCCGTGCTCTGCGCGCGCCTGTCACTCTAGCTGGGCGCCCGAGTGCACGCGGTAGCCCTGCAAAGCGCCAATGGGTGGGTGGAAAGAATGATTGAACATCAGCCCCTGTCCGAACGCGAGCTGCCAGCGCCTGCTGCCAGCCGAGGCTCCTTGTGACAGCCTGCACAACCCATCCCGGACGCACACAGCTTCGGAGCCACCTGTGCTGCGGCCCTTGCACGCCTTGGCTTAGAACCTGCCCACCATGTGTCCACACGTGTACACTCCCCCCACACACCGGCCTGCTGCCTGGAAGCATGCCACTTGTCAGCACCCATCAACTGGCGGCACCCACCATTGGAGAGGCCAAAGTCCCCCCCTGTCTCATGCCAACCTACCTCCCCACACACGCAGGCAGGCACGGCGAGAGGAAGAGCAAGAGGGCGAGAGCCTCCATCTTGGGCGCAAGCCATTGTTGCAGGATACCGCGTTTCTTAACCTCCCACCCCCCCCGCCTGCCCGCGACCTGCGTTGGCGGCATGCCAGCACCCACCTTTGGCACAAACCACTGGGAGAGGTCGGTGCCATCTTTCTGAAGCTTGGCGGTGGCGGGCTCCGTCTGGGCCATGATGGATTCGTGCAGGAAGCCGTTGGATACGAGCACGCTGCGGTCAAACACTGCAGGAGGGAAAGGGAGACCGAAGGCCAGGGGTAGACGGGACATGGGGGAGCATGGTGGCCGGGTGCAGGATGCTGCTGGAGCGGAGTAGGCCGGGGTGGGTGCTCTGTGCCCTTCTACGCTGGTGCCCATCGGCAGTGCACCCCGGCCAGCCGCAGGCCGGCAGGCCGGCAGGCAGGCACGTACACTGTACGATGTATGCAAGCAGGCAAGCATTCTGCACGGCGCAGGCGCCGGGTGCCGCACACCCCCGGCACCCCACCCACCCACCCACCCACCCACCCGAGAAAGCGCGTCCGTCCATGGTGGTGACGCTGCCCCCCGCCTCCTCCACCACCAGCACGCCGGCAGCCATGTCCCACGGCTTCAGGCGGTACTCCCAGAACGCGTCCACCATGCCTGCACATGTCAAGTTGCCAACACTGATATTGCATGCTAGCACTTGGTCACGAGGTGCAGGCTGCACCCATGTCCCACAGCGACCGACCCCAGCCCCCATCATGACAAGGAAGACTGAGGCAGACAAAAAGATAAGTGGAGATGAGTGATGCACCCACCGCTGGCCACGTGGCGCATGTTCCGCAGCGGCCGACCCCAGCCCACACCCCACACACGACAGGAAGACTGAGGCAGGCAGACAGATGAGCAGGTTCAGGTGACGCACACACCGCTGGCCACGTGGCACATGTCCACGGCCGCCGACCCCAGCCGCCGCACGCCCTGGGTGACATCAGTGAAGTGCTTGAACAGGCGCAGGTTGGCCTCCCAGCACTCGTCGTGCTCGTAGCCAAAGCCGGTGACCAGGAGCGACTTTTGGAGGTCGTGGGTGTGGGACACCTGTTGAACGGCACAAGCAGGGGGAACACAAGCAAAGGGGTGGGATTAGTAGAGTAGCTTGCCCGGTCAGCCCCGGAGATCATGGGTGTGGGAGACCCGCAGCAAAGGGCAGCTTGGAGCAGAACTGGATTGGAAGGGGGAGCGGGAAGGTGCGTCCAGTGCACCGCACGCTGCACCAGCTGCTGCCGCTGCCGCCAGCCGGCCTCGGCCCCTCCAGCCTGCCCTGCCCACCCCCTCGCAGTCCTGGGTCGCTTGCCCTGCACGCCCTCGACCTCTGACCCCCTTCCATCCAGCCACCGCGACTCCCACCGCCTGCCCACTGCCACCACCCCACCACCCACCGAACCTGGATTGGGTTGCCGTTGCAGTAGGCGCCTCCGTTGCGCGCCGCTGTGTAGGTACGCGTCTGCCAGCTGCCCGGGCCGCCGCAGAACTCGACGACGGTGGAGGCCACGGGTGTGGTGTGGCGCAGCACGGCGACGGAGACGGAGAAGGAGGGGTAGCCATGGGCAAAGTTGGTGGTGCCGTCAAGGGGGTCCACACACCAGAGGTACTCGCTGTTGGTGTCGCCTGGGGCAGGGCAGGCGGTTGATTGGGTGCAGGGGTGAGGCACTTGGAGGCAGGTGGGCGGTGCGGGGGGATGCTTTGCCACCACAGCCTCCCACATGCCCCGCTCTGCCTTGCTCCCACTCACGCCGCCCCTCCCCCCTCCCCCAGCACAGAGTGCCCCTGCCAGCACCTGACGCCACATATCAAATGCACAATGTTGCAGCAATTGACCACCCGCCACGCCGCCTGCCTCCACTGCCTGTAGCACCAACCCCAAAGCACAACAGAATGGCGCTCATTTGCCAGCCTCCCCGCCCCCCTCCCCAGCACCCTCTGCCCCCCGGAACACACCCGGCCACCTGGACACCCTGACGGCACCACAACTGCTGATCCACCCACCCCCGCCGCTCACCCGACACGTCGCCCTCCTCCCCCAGCACAGCGTGCCACCCCGAGCCTAGAACATTCACGTCATATACTGCTGAACCCCCACCCCCGCCGCTCACCCGACACGCCGCCCTCCTCCCCCAGCACGGCATGCCCCGGGAAGGCCGCCTGGATGGCCGCCAGGATGGCCGCCTCGCTGGCGGTGTCGGTGTCAGTGACCAGGTCAGTGGCACCCTTGTACTGCACTGTGCGCGGGCGGTCCACCGCCTCCATCACGATCTGCAGTCGGCCAGCACACCAGGTTGAGCAGGGCAGGCGAGGGGGAAGCGGGGAACGAGTCGGCATCTGGCTGGGGGCGCGCGCATGCCTAGGCGGCAATCATCGAGTTGGTGGCGCCCGTTCCCAGAACTGAGCTGGATGGTCGATGGCTTCCATCACGAGATGTGCACTTGGATGGCAAGGGTCGTGCGTTATGAAGTACGCAACAGCCACATGGGCGTTGGCACCCTTGGGAAGGAGCGGTGCCGGCGCTCGCTGGCGCAGTGCATTCCTGGCAACGCACGGCAGCGTATCAGACTGCACACCCCAGTAACGCACACACATTTTGTCCCATTGTTCACCTTGGCTCCGGCGGCGGCTGCGGTCTGAGCCACTTCAAGCAGCTGCTTGTTGGCAACCCGTGCGTCGGCCAGCACCGCCACCTGCCGCCGCGCCGCCGCTGCCCGCCGACCGCTGCTGCCGCCCGCGCGCCGGTGCTGCACATGTGAGGCGCGCCCCTGAAGGCGTTGGCACACCGCGGCTGCCTGCATGTTGATCGGCAAGGCACCGCTCAGTGTTCGCAAGCTACTCAGGCTTCTCAAGCCACGCGGTGCTTCAGGTTATCACGTGCTAATAATACCAGGTGCGATGCTCAAACAAATCCCCCGGTTTGGTCTATCATCCCCTAGGGTCCCAGCATGGCACAGCATAGCGCAAGAGGAAGGATGCTGGGGAGGATTTTTTTCCATCCCCAGCATCCTTCAGTGTACCAGACATCACTGCGAGGCGGCTGTTGCAGTTTATGTGTCACACTTTGCAACACAACACTGCCCTGCCTCCTCTTCTGCAGGCCTGCTGCGTGCCGGATACCGTGCAGCGAGCGCTGTGCCGCTTGGTGAACGGCAGAACACAAGAGGAACGCTGCAGGCAGGCTGGCTGGTGCCATGCGGTGCAGCTGCGCATGCTGCACACAGTGTGCTCCAGCGGGTTTGTTGCAACTGAGAGCATCGCCCAGGGGCGATGCTCTGGAGCCGCGCCCGTCCCGCCAGCAGGCCGCACGTCACCAAAACTCTGCTAGCATCCCTGCCTGCTGGTTACCTGCCACACACAGTGCTCATGTGCCCAGCTGCATCCGCCATGCACTGGCCTGGTGTTCTTCACCCGTTATCCTAGGGATTGGGGCACCCTGGGTGCCAAGTGACTCGCTGGCGCGCACCTTCCCGCCAGCGCTCACCCAGGCTGGCAGCCATGAGGGGGAGGTTCGACCCACCCCCCGAGTTTGTCCTGGGTATTCCCTTGAGCGGGTACCCGTCCAGGTTTGCTGCTCCTTCCCGATCACGCTTCCTTCCTACACGGTAGCTCATAGGAGCGGGCGCTTCTGCCGTAAGTGCCCACGTCCAAACTCGGCCTCAGGCCCCCCCCCCCCCCCCCCCCCCTAAAAGTAAGCAGTGTGTGACTGCTGCTGTCAAGCTGCCGCAAGTGCTGCTTCGGGGGCGCGGCCGAACCCTCCCGCGTCCTCCTCTTCGAATTCCCTGCAGCAGCGCTTATTCAGGCCTGGTCGGACGATTATCAAAGCGATCCCACCCTGTCCTGCCGCCGAACAAGGCAGCAGAAGCTCCTAGGCATGTGCCGGCGCCTGGCGGCGGCACTGCCGGCGGCGGCCGTTGCCCTCCTGGCGGCACTGCTGCTGGCTGCACCCACTAGCGGTGTTGCGCAGACCAGCAGGCTGTGGGGGCAGAATGGAGAGCTGTGGAGGCCCACCGGGCGCCTGGCGGACTGGAGCTATGCCGGCTACGGCGGTGCGTACCTCCCGCCGCTGCCTCCTCCATCTGCCCCTGGCCTATCATGCTTGCTCGGACGTGGGTTTGTTTCCAGACCTGTGCCTGGCAGCTCAGGCAGCACGCTGCGGTTGTGTTTGGCTCAGCTCTCGGCGCCCGCTCTCTGCGCCCCCACGCTTGGCAGCCCGCGCCCGCTCGCCCGCCCCACCGCCTTTCCCCTCCCCCCACCCTCCTGTGCAGCCGGCTCCCCCCGCCTCCCCAGCTACACCCAGGCCGTCTTTGATGTCCGGAGCTACGGGGCCACAGGCAACGGTGTGACCGACGACAGCAAAGCCTTCTTGGCCGCCATCCGTGCCGCCTCGGCTGCCGCCTACAACCTCACCACCAACCCCTGCCCCAACCCGCCGCCCCCCAGCGCGATCAATCCGGTGGCCCGCGGGCGCTGCCCGGTGCGAGCGGGGGCCCAAGTGGTGTTCAGGGTTGGGGTGGCTCCTGTAAGGGCTGGCTTGTGGGCGCTGCCCAGTGGGAGTCCAGGGGGGCAAGCCGGGTGTGTGCAGTGGCAGCTGTGAGCTGGATGGGAACCAAGCGCGATGGCCTGGCTCTGCTGCTCTGGCTGTGCTGCTCTGGGCGGGCACTTGCAACGTGTACCCGTGGCACCCTAGTCAGCCCCCACCCCCCTTGCGCTCGTAACTGTAGCCGTCTCTATCCCCTCGCAAGCGCATCTCACCCGTCCCCCACCCGCCGTCCACCCGCCGTCCACCCACCCCACGTGCAGAAGCCCGGGGGCACAGGTTTTGGCAACAACGGGCGGGCGGGCGTGACTGTATTTGTGCCGTCCGGGCTGTACAAGATCACCCGGATGCTGGAGCTGACGCAGAGCAACGTGGCGTTGAAGGGCGCGGGGGTGAGCACACACTGCTGCGCTTCCGTGTGGGCAGGGAGGCGGGGAGGGGGAAGGAGGGAGGTGGAGGAGGGCTGAGCTGGCACAGAGCAATGTGGCGGTCATGCAGCGCACAAGTGTGGGTGAGTGTGTAATGTGGTGAGGAGGGGAGGTATAGCACGGGGCTCATCTGGGCATGCAGAGCAATGTGGTGATGCGGCAGGCGGGGGGTGAGTGCAGCATCGGTTGGTGCACCTCCTGTTGGTGTGGTGCTGCGGGGAGATGTGTGCCCTCAGCACACCGGCTTTGCTGTCCTGCTGCCTGTTGCTGGTCGAACCCGTGACAGCTCAGGAGCACCTACCGGTCAGTGCGCTGCCTGTGGCTGTGCCAGCAGCATGCTGCTGCTGCAGAAGGCAGTGGCTAAGTGGCCACCCTCAAGAGGCACATGCCCCTCTCTAAGGCCCGCTCTTGGCTTCTTCTGACCCTTCCACAGATGAATCGCACGACACTCTTCTTCCCTCATGGCTTGAAACGCATCTATGGTGAGCTGTGCCACAGCAACCTTGCCAAACCTGCTGTGCACAGCTACGGTATGCAGCAGCCCTGCTGCTGTGCATGCTTTGCTCGGTTATCCCAGCCGCCTCTGCAAATGCACGACAAGGGCAGCCGCTGCCGCCGCAGTGCAAGCTTTTGCTCCGCTCTGCTAGCGTGTGCACATCACTCCGAACGAGCAACGGACGCCAGCAAAGAGTGAGTGGTGCATACATGCTGGCACCCCCACCCGCTGCGCTTCCCACCCCTGCCCCCGCCTCCCTCGCGTGCAGGCGACAGAATGGAGTGGCAGTGGTCGGGCGGCTTCCTCACAACTGTGGGTCCAGAGATCAACAGCACACACCCACAGTACCTGATCAGCAACATAACACAGGACACAGTCAGGGGGGCGCGCCGCCTGGTGCTGGCAACGACGGCCGGCATTCGCGTGGGGCAGTGGGTGCGCATCTTTGCGCGGGCGCCGCAGCTCACGCGCCCCGCCGCCACCCGGCGGGGGCGGCGCCTGCTGGGCGCAGAAGAGCGCGCACAGCAGGCACAGCAGCGGCTTTCCACCGAGGGGCGCAGGCGGCTGCAGGGCCCCGGCCCCGCCGGCTTCCTCCCCCTCTCACCCGCGGCAGAGGAGTCCCTGAGCCAGGCGGCGCATCTGGGGCTGCGCACGCCAGAGGTGCCTGTGCTGCCCTCTGGCGGGGGCGGCGGCGTGCAGGTTGCCTCACAAGCGGGCACCCTGGATGCCTACATCTACGGCGAGAACGCCGTGCCCAGCGGGAGCAGTGAGTGGGGGAGGTTGTGGGGGAGGGCGAGGGGAGCAGGCTTGTGAGTAGCCTGGCCAGGGCGGCCGTGTGTGGCGGAGTCCCCATGAAGAAGAAGGGGCGGGAGAAGGCTTGCACCGGGTGGGACGGCCCTTCCTGGGTGGGTATGTTATGGGGACGCTGCAATGCCTAGCCGCTCTGGTCAGGCTCCAGGTCGAAGTGTAGTGCTTAGCAAAGTGCCCATGCTGAGTGTGCCGCTGCTTGCGCCTAGGCGGGGCGGGGCAGTCTGCCGGCCGGCCTGTTTGATGAGCAGATCTTCCAATTTTCCCCTCCTTGTCCGCTTGCTGCAGACCCTTTTCCTCTAGAGCGCATCCGCTTCGTTTCCAGGTAACTGTGGGGTGCCTGTTGCAACACTGCAAAGTGGTCAGGATTGCGCGCAACTGAATCAACCTGGTGCTCACTTGAAGATGAAGTTTTATGCACGCATGGCTGCAATGCTGCAGGGTAACCAGGATAGGGCGCAACTGGATTGAGCTGGAGCGCCCGCTTCCCTACGACTTGCGCACCAAGTGGCAGGTGTGTGCGGGTGGGTGGGGGAGGCACCTCTGTATGTGTGCCTCAGCAGGGTGGCGGTCACGATCTGTGCAGACAGTGTGCACTTCACACCAGCACGGCTGCAGTCCAAGGGAGGAAGGGTGTCTGCAGAGCATGAGTGATGGGTGGGAGGGTGCCACCCGCCCAGTGGGCGGGCTGGGTGCTGCGGCTGCCGTTGAAATGCTGTGCGCGGTGGGGTCCCTCTGGCAGCGTGCAAAGGAGGGAGGGCCTCCTTTGACCTCTTCTCGCCCCTCATCCAGCTGTGCCTGCCAGCATGAGCATACCCTTGATGCTCATGTGCCGTCAGCTCTGCGGATGGCAGCGCATCCCCTACCTCACGCTTCCCTCGCCCGCCCCGGGCCCTCCCCCAACCACCCCCCTCCTTGGGACTCCGTGCAGCCAGCGGTGTACTCGTTTGAGCAGCAGGTGCAGCACAGCGGGTGGGAGGACTTCACGGTGGAGTTTGCCTGGACCCCCTACCCCTCGCACTTTGTGGTGGAGGGGATGAACGGCTTCTACACAGCTGGAGCCGCCAATTGCTGGGTCAGAAACGTGAGCAGGCGTGTGTATTGTTGTGTTGTGCTTGTGCTTGTGGTGGGTAGGCCTGTGCCCCTTGCACTTTCTTGGTAGCGGGCACTGTGCACGATTGTGCCTTGCAAGGACTGCGCACGCCGCCGCAGGCGGCAATGTCGTGACCCCGCGCATCATCCGCCTTCCAGCCCCCTCTCCTGCTTGTTTTCCTCCCCCCCGCGCAGGTGCACATCATCAATGCGGACCAAGGGGCGCAGGCAATCAACAGCGAGTTCGTGACCTTTGCCAACATCAAGCTGACCCACACGCGCCCCAGGTGTGTGGCACAGCATGCGCAGCATGCGCGGCACGTTCAACGTGCCTGTGTGTGCGTGGGCATGCCGAGTGCAGCACGGCAGCACAGCCTGCTGCGCCCGTACCGGCGGGCCCGCAGGCCGCATGGCCCTCTGTGCTGGGCAATGCCCGGCCTGCAGCACTGCAGTGGGGGTCCCACAGACGCCGCCAGGGCAGTCGGGCTGAGCCAGTGGTTGGCACCGTCATGCAAGGCACCTCACACTGCCTCACCAGCGTGCAAGGCACACTCGCCTGCCTGCCCGCCCGGCACTGCAGGGGGGGACCAGCCGTGCAGGAGCGCGGGAATGGGCACCACGGCGCGTGGGTGGCATACAGCAGCAACGTGCTCCTCACACAGTGAGTCCCCAGGGCCTGCCCGCTGCACGTGGCCTGCCTCATTTGCCTGTGTGTGTGCTTCCCGCTGAGGGACCATGTGGTCCTGCTCCCGCCAGCACGGCAGGCGCGGCATCCCATGCCGCCACCTTTTGTTTGACGTCTCATCTGGTTGCCAATCGGTGCGCCGACCCTGCCCCCCTGCGACTGCCCTGCCTGCACAGGCGCATCTCATCCTCCCCCGCCCCTTGCTGCCTTCCCTTGTGTGCAGGATCGAGGTGGCCACCACGTTCATCCACGACCTCACCATGGACGTGTGGGCCCAGGAGTGCGTGATAAAGAACAGCAAGGGGCTGGATTTGAACCTGGACATGCACCGAGGAGGTGGGGCACCTGGGCGGGCCTCCCAAGGGGTGGCATGGGGTGGAGCAGTGTGCAAGTGTGTTGGACGGTCGCAGGGGGCTGGTCCTGAACTCGTGCGTTTCCATAATGGGAGGGCGAGGATGACAGCGTGGGAGGAAGGGGGGGGGAGGGTGAGGCTGGAGGGGAGGCCGAGGCGGGCGGGATCGCTGGCGTGTTCACTCCTCGACACATGGCGGGCGGGGCTTACCTAGGAGTGCATGATGTGCACTTGCAGAGTGCCGAACCCAGACGTGCACCAAGCCGGTGGTCAGACCATTGGCACAGTTCTGCGGTGGTGCAGAGCCACCCCGTGCCACGCCATGCCCTCCTGCTGCTTACACTGGCATTGTGCCTTGTGTGACCCGCCCCTGCCGTCCTGCTGCAGGGTGCCACAACAACTTGTGGTCCAACATCCAGCTGGGCAAGGGCAGGCGCCCCTTTGCCAGCAGCGGCTCCTCCATGCGTGGCTCACACGCAGGTGAGGGGGCGGGCGGACAGTCCAGCAGGCAGGCAGGCAGGCAGGCAGCCAGGCAGCGATTTGCAGCGAACAAGCATGCAGCGGATAGGCAGGCAGGCAGGCAGGCAACAAGTGCTGCCACATGCGCGCCACCGCTGGCTGCTTCCAGCTGCGCTCGTCTCGCTGTGACCACGCCGCATGCCCAACACCAGCAGCTGTGCTGCGATGTGCTGTGCTCAGCGCGCGCCCCCGCCCAGCCTGCCTGTTTGCACCAAGCACGTGCCCAGTCCGCTCCATGGCTCCTGCCCTTCCCATCGTGGCCCCGCCTGCCCCCTCCCCCCATCGTGGCCCCTTCCTGTCATGCAGCGGCCAACAACACGTGGTGGAACATCCAGGCGGACCCCTCGGTCCTCTACATCCCGCCCTGCCCATACGGCCCCCAGCTCATTTTTGTTGGACCAGAGCTGGGGCCACCCGACGCCAAGAGCTCCGGAGTGACCACCATACGCCCCGCCCCGCCCCCCCCGCCCGCCGGCAACAGCACCCGAGCGCCGCCGCCTGGCAAGAGGACTGCCGCGGCGGCAGCTGTCGCTGCACCAGTCACTGCCCGCATGCTCGGCTACTGCAGCCAAGGGGTGAGGTGGCATGTGGAGCAAGTGCCTCGCCTGCTGCCAGCGGATCTGCATGCAGCCATGCAGGCAACGCGGCGCACGCGGTTGCGGCTCCCGTGATGGCGTGTGCCGCCGCTCGTCAGCCGCGCTGCGCGTGACGAGGTGGTGAGGGTGGGTGCAGCGCGCGGCTTTGGAGCCCGCACTGGTGGCCCACCCCTGCCCCTCACGCCCTGATACCAGGCGATGCCAAGAACGCATGCACACTGGCCAGCACACCTGTGCTGTCAGTTAGCCCTCCTTCAGCGGCAGTATTGTGCACTTCATCCCAAACCCATCACTGTCTGCCCATGCACACCCCACCCTTTTGTTTGTCTGTGGAATGCCATGGAATGCCTCTCTGAGGCAAGCACCCCTCCTGGATCCGTTGCCGTTGCTATTCTTTGATATCCATGCCCCTTTTGTGTCCCATTTCCTCCTTCAAAGCCCCCCATCGATCATCTGTCCAGCTGACCACACCTCACCCCTTCACTCCTCCTGCCGCGCCCGTCAACACGCGCCGCGCCTACATACAAAACAAATTCGTTCTTCGCAGTTACTGCACAGAGCATTCCAATTGTATGAACCTTGTGATTGGAATTAGACCTCAGAAGACGATGAAGCACAAGGAAGAACGTGTGTTGCGCGTGCTTGCGGGGCCATGAATGAGGCAAGACGAGGGTGGCGGCGGGCCGCCCGGCTGGCGGCGATGGAGGTGCATGCCAGGTGGGCCCATCGCTGGCCCATCCGCACGGCCCGATCGCCCCAATACTGCACACGACCACCTTCGCACCCCGCTTCCCTCGCCACTGGCGGAGTGCGCATACCCGGTGTCGGCAAGTGTTAGCAAAATGCAGACGGCAGCCAGCTCTCGGGGCTTGATGCCCAGCCAGGCGAGTGGCAGAATCGAGGAACATCGGTCGGAGCGGGGCGACACCCCACCTCTCACACCTCAGCCTGTCCCTCACCCCCCGCCCTCTGCTGCGCCCCGTCTGTGCAGTGCTTCAAGCAGCAGCGCGGCCGCAGCACGGGATGCAGGGTGCAGGCGTCGCTGCTCCCAGAGGACGCCGGCAAGCGGGCGGCGGGAGCGCTGCTGGGCGCGGCGGCGGCGGCCACCCTGCTGCTGCCGGCGATGCCCGCCTTGGCCGTCTCCGGCGGCGGCGGTGAGTCCCACCATCAGATATGACAGCTGGCAAGGCAGAAATTGTGAACGCGGAAGGCACGGCGCCAGGCGGTCATGGGCATGGCTTAGCCATTCAACCGCCGCACTCGCCTCCCCAGCCACTCCTGATTCCCGGCCCCACCAACCGTGCCGTGTCCCCCTCTCTCTCTCGCACCCCACACTGTGCCCCTTGCAGGCGGCGGCAACAGCCTGGCGTTCAAGGACCTGTCTGGTCAGGACCTGAGGAAGAACAAGTACCTGAAGGCAGACCTGCGGGGCACCAACATGAGGTGGGCGGGCGCTGCCTGCTGTGTTGCTTTCGCTTGATGTTACAGAACCAGAGTGGTGGGGTCACGAGTGTCTCCGCCACTGGCTGCACTTGAGGTTTGCATCTGTTGTTGGGGGGTTACAGTCCGACTTCCGCAAACAAAGTGCGGCAGAGACCCCTGGAGCAGCGGGGGGGCTGCCAGGGTTTCACAACCAGACTTGTGGGGTCATGAGCGTCTGTGCTGCTGCCTCACTTCAGCTCGGCAGCACAGCCAGAGTGGTGGGGTCACGAGTGTCTTCATTCCGGCAGCCTCATTGGGCACGTGGCGGACCTGCGGCTGCAGGACAGCAGTGGCGGGGTGTGAGTCAGTCGCCAAGCTCGACCTACCGTGTGCTCCTCTCTGCAGCGCCTAATCGGTGTCACACACCCGAGGCGTTGTGCCGATGGTGTGCATGTGAGTCTGCTGCACATCCACATTCGGCCCACCCTTGCATGTATGAAAGAACCTCGGGATGCCACCCCCTGCCTGTGGTTGGTGCAGCAACTCCAACCTGGAGGGCGTGTCCCTGTTTGGCGCCCTGGCCACCGACTCCAACTTCTCGGGCGCCAACCTGCGGTTTGCCGACATGGAGCTGATGGAGCTGGAGGGCGCTGACCTGTCAAACGCCGTCATGGAGGGGGCTGCGGTGAGTGCGCTGTTGCCGGCAGAGCTGCAGCACGTGGGTGCTGCTTGGGTTTTGTAGTTTTGCGGGTTCAAAACGGGGGTGATGCCCTTGGTTGGTGGGGCGGCTGGAGGGTGCGTCTCGAGCATCAAGCAGAGGAGTTGTCGGCTCACCTCTCATCCGTCCCCTCGTTTCGCCCGCCCCCCCTGCGGTTGCAGGTGACCAACGCGCAGTTTGGGCGCGTGAAGAGCATCAAGGGCGCCGACTTCACCGACGTCGTGCTGCGCAAGGACGTGCTTATGGGACTCTGCAAAATCGCGGGTGGGTGGGTGGGTGGGTGGGTGGGTGGTGAGCGGGGGACCTGCTTCGGCTTGGGGTGGGGTGCCGGGTGGGGTGCGATGCTGCTGCGATGCACTGGTGAGGTTCTGCAAGCTGTCCGAAGGCTCATGTGTGGGGTGAGCAGGCAGGCGCAATTGCAGGGGCTGCGCTGCCGTACGCGGCCCCCGGAGTTGCTCTCTCAACAGCCGTGCCTGCACTCTTCCCGCCCACCTGCCCTGCCCTGCAGACGGCGTCAACCCCACGACGGGCGTGGCCACCCGGGACTCCCTGCTGTGCCCTTGAAGAGTTCCTGCACAGCCTGACTGGCTGGAGTGATGATGGAGCGCCGCTGTGCCGGCCGGAGAGCAGCGGGCGCAAGCGCCGAGCGCCTTGGCTCTCGCCTGTGCATGTTCAACTGTGGGCACTTAATTTTGGCAACTTATTCCTGAGACCTGGGGTTTGTGTTTATTGGAGGCCGTCTGCCGCGTGTGTGGATTTTTGTAAGACTGGCAGCCCTGGTGTCAGAGGCTGGCCTGGCGGCGGCGCACTGGTGGCGCGGTACAAGCCAGCACCTCGTTAGCCGTCCAACCCAGCGATCGCGTCTATTAACTGGCATCCTGGCCCTCAAGTCAGCTCTTCAGCACTGCTCCCGCTGCGCAGCAAGAAGCGCGCGAGTCTGCAGCCTGCTCGGGAGTCTTGAGCCGCACCCAGCGCCCACGCCCTCGGCACCAATTGCCCGAATGTCTGTGGCAGCAGCTGCGCGGTGCCCGCTGGCGCACCGGGCGGCACCCCCTGCTGCCAGCAGCACCTCCTCCTACACTCGCCGCCCGCTGCTTCTAGGCGGCCTGCCGGCACGAGGAGCCGCTGCAACTGCACAATCAAAGAAGCAACAACGTCGCCTGGATCGGCAGCTGCGGCTGGCGGCCTTGGACAGCGGCGGCAGCAGCAGCGGCGGCAGCAGCGGCGGCGACGGCGAGAACATCTTTGCTCGTGCCCTCCAGGAGTACGATGGGTGAGTGAGCTTTGATTTTACGCGGGGAACTGCAGGAAACTCTGTGTACAGTGGGACAGCAGAAGTTAGCAGTGGTTTGTGGAGCAAGGCAGTGACCAGCGCTGGAGTGTCGCATCCTCTGGGCGGGGGGGCGCACTTCACACTTCTACCGCTGCTGCCGTGGCCGCCGCTGCTACTGCCGCTGCAGGTTCATCGACCAGAGCCTGAAGACGGTAGAGGAAGGCAGGACGAGCCTGAAGGTGCGCCTGACCTGCCCTCTCTGGGGTGGCAGCCATACGCGGTTGTCCTGCGCTGCTGTGCGGCAAACAACTTGCGGCTGCACAATTTGTCGCCCCTCAAGAACTTGGCAATCAAATCTTCATCCCAACCTGGATAGTTTCATACCCTGCACAGATATGTACACTCCATCCATGGCTTGGCTATTGCCCCACCCCTCACGGTGCACCCCACCCTGCCTTGCCCCCTCTCTCTCCACAGGAGCTCGATTCGGAGCTGACCAAAATGCGGGCAGACGGGGTGCTGCCGGGTTGGGTCATCAACATTGCCGTGTGGTCCCGCCGGCTGGGGCAGCAGGGCCTGGCGGAGAGCCAGAAGCGGTACGACGCGCTTCGTGCAACGCGTGCCGAGTTTGCCGCTGCGCTGCGCCAGCTGGAGGCAGAGCAGGCGCAGCAGGCAGCGGTTACGGGCACGGCAGACGGCGAGGGCAGCGAGGGTGGGGCAGACGGCGTGCCAGGGAAGCTGCCGAATAACATGACCGCCGATGTGCTGGCGCTGACGGGGTACACCTGGGCGCAGGCGCAGGTGGGTGGTGGCGCGTGGGGCAGAGAGGTGCCTGCCCGCCTGCCGCCGCCCCCGGCCCCTCACAGCCCCCAGCAACCTGCCCCATTTGCCTGGGGCCCTCTGAGAAGCCGGCAGTCACATTCTTAGCATCCGCATCCAGCGCACCTCCACTTGTGGATCTTGCCGTGTACCCCATACCCTGCAGGAGGACGGCACTGACCTGGGCGGCTCCGAAAAGCTGGCTGCCAAGCTGCGAGAGGCGCTCGACTCCAGCGGCGGCCCCAACTCAATCCTCTGGGTCTGCGCCACCTCCTGCCTGATCACCGCTTGGCTGGCAGGCCTGGCGGGAGGGTGGGCCGGCTACGACGCCTACCGCCTGCTCCACGAGGCGCCCAGCCCAGAGGCAGCGGCCACCTGGCTGGGCTGGACCGCACCCTACGTGCTGGGCACGCTAGCCGCCAACACTGCCGCCCCTGGCGTGCTGAACAAGAGGTGAGAGGGCTGAGCTGGCGCCGCGTCACATTGCATCGCGCTGCAGCTGCAGCTGTGCTCTGCACTGTGATGCTGGTTGCAGCACCATCAGCAGCAGAGGCAGCCGTGCCGTGTTCTGCGGCCAGTGCCGGCACAAGGCAGACGCAGCAGAGGCAGTGCCGGTATGGCGCGGCCTGCAACCAGCCGCTCTGCATTCTTGTTTCCCACAGAGCCGGCATGTGCATGGACTCGAGGTGCACGCACGAGTTGCTGCTGGGACAGCCCGCTTCATGCGTGCCCCCCTGGCCCCCCTGCCCCTCCCGCAGCATCTTCCGCCCCCTCACCGCCGACCAGCAGACCTTCTTCCGCAAGATGCCCCTCCTCAACTTTGCCGCCTGCGCCGCCGTCGTCTCCTTCTGCCAGTGTCTCGTCTACCAGGCAAGGCGTGCTGCACTGTGCCATGCCATGCTGTGCTGTGCCATGCTGGCTGCGCTGTGTCGTGCCGTGCCACGTGCTGCGCAGCGCTGGATGGATGTGATGATCAGTGGGCTTTCTCTGCGGGGGGTTCAGGGCAGGATGTCTTCCTGCCCCACTGCCCCACAACTCCGTGCCCACCCACAGTGCCTTTCGCTGCCCTGCCAGGCGGCGTGCGGGACTCCCCGACGCTCTTGCTCGACGCTCTTGCCAACACTGCCTCTTCACGCTCAACACAGCTCAACCCCCCTGCCACTCACACACCCACTGGTCTGTTGAACCGCCTGCAGGGCCTGTGGCAGGACGTGTTCACCGCGCTGCTGGGCGGCGTGCGGGACCCGCTGCTGGACCCCCTTGTTGAGCAGCCGGCCATGGGCACCCTGGTGGGCGGGCGCCTGCCCGCCTTCTTCGTGGCTCCCTCGGCAGCGGTACTGACCGGCACCCTGGAAGCTGCGTGGTACTACTCGGCGCTGGCCCTGCGCGACACCTCCACAACGTGAGCAGGGATGCAGGAGGAGTGAGGAGGGACGGAGGGCTTGGTTGTGGGCGAGGACGAAGCGGTGGACAAGGGAGTGCACCCCCGCATGCGCTTCCCGTGCCCTGCTTCCCTGTCTCCCTGCTGCCAGGCGTCGTGGCCGCCTGGCGCTACCCAGCCCTGCTCCGCCCTGCTTTCTTGCCCGCCCTTGAACCCCGCTCACTTCTCCGCCCTGCAGCAGCATCCTTGGCAACGAAAAAGTTGGTTGGAGGCAACACTGGGTTGGAGGGGCGCCTGGGGCAACAGGGAGTCCGCCACGATTGCTCCCGAGATCATTCAACCCCTCCTAAAACCCTTCTCAACCTTAACTGCAGCATCGTCGTGGGCGATGAGAAGCTGGAGGCCAAGGAGTGGATGGAGGGGCCCTGGGGCAACCTGGAGACCACCACCATCAGTGGCGAGGAGCGGCTGGTCGTCTGCGCACGCGTGGCGTTGGCTGGCGCCTACCTGGCGCTGGAAACGACGGTTACCGGCAACCTGTGGTTTGCTGTGGGCACCAGCACCGCCGGCATGATCACATCAGTGCTGCTCAGCCAACAAGCGGGCGGCGCAGGCGGCGCAAAGCGCTCGTAGCGTAGCGTGGCGCGCCGCAGCCCAGCGTGCGGCGCCTGCCCCCCCTGTTGTGCCTGCTCCCTTGTTTGTGATACGTAAGATGTGATGTGTTGCCTCCCCGCTTGTGTGCTCCCCTGTTGCCTCCTCTTTTGCTGGGGCCTGGCAGCGCAAGCGCCCTTGTTGGTTGCGTGCCGTGCTTAGCCCCAGTCACCCGCCTCCTCTCTGTGCTGCTCATGCTGTGGTCTGCACCCCTGCTGCTGTGTGTGCTTTCCTCCTCCCCCGCTGCTGTACCCCAAGACCCTCCCCAACTGAGGCTGCTTGCACCTCCCACCCGACACTGCCACGCTGACTGAGTGATGCACACCCACTCCCAGACACCCTGCCTGCCTCACTCGCGCCAGCACTGCCAACGATGCCACTTGCCTTACACCAAAACCCAATCACCAATCACACCAACCACAAGTGTCCCGCAGAGCCTGCCTTTCTCTGCTTGCAAGTTGCGCGTGACGTAACACTTGGATCGCAGGATGCGGCAGCGGCTGGCCTAGCCTGGCGGCAGGATGGTCAGGGTGTGCATGTCATGACAATGAGGGGTCAGGCTCGGACTCTCAGGAAGGAATACAAGTAAGTAGTAGTAAATCGTAGTAACAGCACGTAGGAATAACGAGCCGGTGCAGTGCGACAAACAAACAGTCCAGCCGCCCAGGTCACGGCTACTGCCCCCCCTGCTGCTGCTGCTGCTGCTGCTGGGCGCCCACCAGCGGCGGCGCTGCTGGCAGCTCTGGCACCGCCTCCAGCACCTCCCCCAGCTCCTGCTCGAAAAAGATCTTGGCTCGGTTGGTGGTGCCCCCCACCATGACGCTGCTGCCCGCCTGCGCCGCCCACACCTGGGAGTGGGAGAGGTAGGAGACGACGGTGGTGATGCACAGGCCTGCGGGCAGAGGGGGGGGAGGGCGGCAGCGTTATGGTTGCGATCCAAGGCTTCCTCCAGCCAAGGTGGCGGCGCGTGTGGCCAGGTGCGACGGTCAGCAGGCGTTGCTTGTGAGCGCGGATAGGGTGAGTGCTTCGACAGGCTGGCTGCCGCCCATCCCCGCCCCGCCCAGCCCAGTGCACCTCCAAAGCCGGCATACACCAGGGGCACCCCTGGGTCCGCCTTGAGCTCCAGCCCCGTGCTGGCCACGATGGCCTCGGGAGTGATCTTGAGCCCCTCCACCTCGATGGCCTTGCCGCTGCCCAGCCGCCGCACGCCCACAAACTCGCCGCGCGCGTCGTAAAAGGTAACCAGCTGCAACGGGAGGGAAGAAGGGGAGGGGGGGAGGAAGCAGGAGGGAGGGGGTGTGCGGGAGGGGGTGGCAGGGAGGGGGTGGCAGGGAGGGGGTGGCAGGCAGAGAGGGGCATGCTTGCCCACACACTCGCTGCGCGCCGTCCATAGATGTGTTGCTGCAGCCGCTGCCAGTGTTGACGGTAGCGGCAGCCCACCTGGAGGTCGCGAGCCAGGATGGAGACGCCACGTGGCGCGGTGCCAGCTGGCGCCGCTGACGGGTCCTCCGCTGGCAGGAACGTGGCATACAGCTTGTCCTTGTTGCCTGGTAGAGGGGGAGAGGCCACAGCAGAGTACGTATCAGACCAGCGTAGCACATCCAATCCAGGTGACGGAAAGCTGTCCCTGGGTGCTTGCGGGGCGGAGAGCAGAGCAGAGCGGAGAGGAGCAGGCGGCGGCCTGCACCCCCGCAGCGCCACCCGCCTGCCGTGCAGCGCCGCCGAGCATACCGCAAGCTGCCGCCGCCTCCTTCACCTGGCCCCAAACTTTCTCTGCCCACCCCACATCCTTTGTCATCAAGCAGCAACCTTGATGCCCTCCAGCCCCCGCCCCTGGCCGGCCAGCCTCCTACCCTCCCCCTTGCCCCGCACCCGCCCACCACTCACTCTTGCCAAGGCTGGCCATGGGCAGCTGGATGGTGACGTCATCGGGCAGGTCCTTGTTGCCCTCCACCCGCAGCTGCAGCCCCGACATGGACCAGTCGGTCTGGTAGGCCGTCACCCCGCCAAAGCGGAGGGGAACGTTCACGCTGACCTGCTTGGAGGCCAGCTGCTTGCCGTCCAAGTCGAGCACTGCAAAGCATAGGGTGAAGGGTGAGGCCGGAGCGGGGAAGGGCGGTCGTCAAAAAGCAGAAAGGAAAGAAAGCAATGGGACGCACAGTCTGGGACTTGCAGGCCAGCTGGCTTGCCGCCCATGCTGCGCACCAAAAAACGTGAGGGACAGGAGAAGACGGTCACGGGCACAGGGCCAGGGGGCGGCCGCTCACGCTGGCACAGCGCCATGAATGCCGTCGGCCTTGCATCAGGCCCTCTCATGTCCCCACCACCCGGCGGCCAGCACAGCGCACCCGTCATGTCGCTGTAAAACTGCTTGATGGAGCCGTCCTCCCGGTAGTCGATTCGGAAGTCGTCGCAGTGCAGCACCGCCTCCGCACCCGAGGGGTAGATTGCCAGCGGGGAGGCGGAGCGCAGCGCAGAGGCCACCACAACGTCGCCGCCCTCGGGGACCATGATGGTGCCGGTGAACCCGCCCACTGCACGGAGGCACACAAAAAGGGGGGCGCAAGGCGAGGTGAAGTGAACAGCTGTGGCAGCGCCGATAGTGCCGGTGAACCCGCCCGCTGCACACACTGGGGAGGGAGGACAGGGGCGACAGAGGCAGAGGGACAGGTGAGCGCCTGCTGAAGCCATCGCCATGCTTGTGCCATCAAAGTCTGTCCACTGCAAACACAAGTATTAGAGGCAGGCTAGCTAGGGAGAGAGGGATGGCTCCAGCACTGTCGGGGGGGCATGGGGGAAAGACAGCCACCAAGCCTGAGGCGCGCAGCTGGCGCCAGCAGCAGCAGCAGCAGCAGCAGGGCAGCAGCAGGCAGCAGCCCGCGGCACTCACGTGCCCCTGTCGCGAAGCCCAGCATGCACAGCAGCATGGACACGTGCACGCCGATTGGTCCCAGCTTGCCCGCCAGCCCCTTGAACCCGTACAGCTGCCCGTCCTTCACAAACACCTGCAGTCCGGACAGAGGAAGGAGTGTCAGGGAGAGAATTGTGTGTGTGTGTGTGGGGGGGGGTGGGGGGGTGGGGGGGAGGGGGTCTCGAACACCTGCAACTGCAGAGTCCGAACAATGTCACGCATCCTTCCACATCGTCACTTCAGCAGCCGCTGCCAGCACGCCTTCACAGGCACGCATCTCCCAGATACTGCACCGATGCCTGGCCAGTCCACCTCCCCTCCATTACCTCCCCACCTGCCCCCCACTGGATGCTGCCCGACCATCTTTTGCCGCCACACCCACACCCCACCTCCAAGAGCACAACCCATGCCTCCTCGCTACAACCCGCACACCTGGTACTGCCTCGCCACCAGCGCTGCCGCCAGGTCACGCAGCGCGGCATTGGGCAGGGAGGCAGCCACCTGGCAGCGCGCCAGGCTGGCCTCGTCCGCCTTGAACCGCCAGCGCCGCGCCACCTTGACGGCGGGCAGCTGGTTGGTGACGGTGCAGGCCGCCAGGCTGGCGCCCAGCAGGGCCAGCAGGAGGAGGAAGTAGTCTGCCGAGTAGATGTGGTCCCACTGCAGCGCCCACAGGATGCGCCCCGTCAGGAAGCCCAGCACCTTTTGGCCCTCCTCTGGGTAGTTCTGTGGGTGGGTGGGGGGAGGGGAGGGCGAGGGACGGTTTGAAAAGTGAAGCGGGCGAATTGGGGTGGGGAGGTTTGCATGGTGGGCGCTGATGTGCGACGATGGCGGAGTATGACGTCCCCGCCCCCTCGAGTGTCCGCCACCCTTGGGGCCCCCGCCCGCCCGTCCCTGCTGCTCCACCCCTGCCATCCCGCTTCAGCCGCTCATCCACTCAGCACCCACCCACATCAACACACCCACCCACCTCTGCATAGTACGAGTACGGCTCCCCCTGCTTGATGACGGTGCCCACCGCTGACAGGGCGCCAATCACCGCCAGCTCAGCCACCGCCAGCTTCAGGTTGGCCAGCTGCTTGAGCACCCGCTTGGACAGCTGGCGCAGCGGGGAGGGGCCCTGCGGCTGCCGTGGGGGAGGCGAGCCTGGAGGGGGCCGCCCGCTGGTGCTGGGGCCCTCGTTATCCGACAGGCTGGGCGCTGCCGCCGGGCCTGCAGGTACGGGAGCGGGGCGCACAGAGCAGGGGGGGGGTGTGAGGGGGCATGCAGCGATGCTGAGAACAGCTGCTCTCATAGATCCGGTTTGGTAGGGGCATGCTGGGCAGGCGTAGCCCTCCAGACCAGCACCCGCTTCCACCCGCGTACCAGCACGGGCAAGCGGCTGGCAGACGGCAGGCGGCGGCGGCGGCAGCAGCGGCAGCCAGCACCTACCCTGCACGGCGCGGCAGTTCAGCTGCTGGCGTCTCCAGCAGACCAGTTGAGGCCGTCTGGCCGCCCACGGTAGCGCGGGCTGCCGGCAGGGTGGCAGCAGCAGGGCGCAGGTGGGCTGGGGCGCCCTTGGCGCTAGTTGCGCCAGTGTGCGTGTCGCCCCGCAGTGCTGCATCTCGCTGGCAGCGCCGCGGGGGAAATGCGTGTGTCGCAGGAACGGGAGTCTCCTCCAAGGTGCCAGCGGGATGGTTCGTGATGGCGCTCGATTAATCTTTCGGGCTCAACAACACTGCAGCAATGCAACAGGCGACCGGGCCATCTGGGTGAGGCGCCTGCTTTGCCAAGTGTGCCGTGCTGAGCCTGCTGGCCTCTTTGCTTGTCCTGCCTGCCCTGGCAGTCCCAATGTGATCCAGTGCGGGTTTCAATGGATTGCTAGCAGGCGGACCTGCAACGCGTCACAGCCTGGCGCGATGTCGGCGGCAGCGAGCCGGGAAAGCCTCCTGGCGGCCTGGAAGGCCAAGAAAGCGGCAGAGGCGGCCGCAGCTGGCAGACCAGCACCTCTGGCGGGCGGCCAGGCGCACACAAATGGCAACAGCAGCCGTCAACAGCTGTCCGCAGTTGCAAAGCCGGCTCCTGGCCTCCCTCCCCGCCTGGCCGCCAGGGCGGCGCCAGTGGATAAGGAGAACGCGGTTGGAGGGCATGGCGGCGGCTTTGCAGGCGGTGTTGGCGGGGCGGCGGGGCCGGCGGCGCCCGCGCCAGACAGCATCCGCAAGGCCTTTGCCCACGGGGGGCAGCAGCAGGAGATGCTGCAGGAGTTTGACGTGCTGCAGGGCAAGCTGCAGGCGTTGAAGCGGGAGAGCATGCGCCCCTCCATCAGCGGCGCAGGCGGCGTGGGAGCGGCGGCGGCAGCACGCGGCTCGGCCGCCATGCAGGCGTGCGCCACCAGCCGGCCGGCGCCCGAGCCGGCGACAGCGGCTGCACGGGCCACGCAGCCAGCAGCAACGGCCACCACAACTCGGCCGCCGCTGGCTGCGGCACCACGCCAGCAGCAGCAGCAGCAGCAGCCGGAACCGGAACCGCCGGCAGCACCAGCTCAAGGCTCCGCACCAGCAGGTGCTGTACCGGCATGCAGCGGCAGCCAGGAGCCGATGGTGCTCGAGGATGCCCCTGCGCCCGGGCCTGGACCAGCCTCCTCCCTACCGTTGCCCAGCGGCCCAGGTAGCGTCGGTGTGGGCGGCCTGGCGGCGCGGCTAGAGTCGCTCAAACGGGAGAGCGTGCGGCCCTCGCTGGCAGGCGGGCAGGCGATGGCAGGGGTGGTGTTTGAGGCGGCGGCGCCCCTCGACTGCCAGGCGCTGACCAAGCTGGCCATCCAGCTGTTTGATGAAGAGCAGTTCCGCCAGCTGTGTGACAAGGGCATGAGCGCGCAGCTGACACGCAGCAAGGACGGTGCCACAGGTGTGTGGGGGGTGCGCTCGGCAGGGGTTGGGTGCTGTGTAATGCACGCAGTTGCTGTTGTTGGGATGCAAGCCCATCATCGCAACTGTGCCACTCATGCTGTGGCCGCAGAGCTGTGTCGCAAGCCCCTGCTTGATTGGCCCTGGCTGCTGGCAACCTGAACGCGTGCCTGCTGCCCTCCCCTGCCCTGCCCCTCCCCCTGCAGCTGAGACCAAGATCCAGGAGCTGGCGGGCATCGTGAAGCTGCTGCGGCGGGGCATGAAGGAGATACAGACCAAGACCAATGAGTTTGTGGCGGCAGCCTGCAAGTTTGAGAAGGATGTTGGGCAGCAGGTGCGTGCAAAATTCATGCCTATGCTTGGGCTGGGGGCGCTGCAGGCAGTTGGGCTTTTCGGTGCATGGGCGGGCAGCGCGCTTGCGCATGCTTCAGTCCCTGACTGCACAGTTGGCATCAGAGCTCTCATGTGTATCAGAGCACCATCACCAGTCTGCCCAACATGAGTGCCCCCTCCTGGCTGCTCACCGGCGTGTGCAGGTGGAGGCGGTGAAGCTGTCGAGTGAGAGCGAGAAGCGCACCATGCAGGTCGAGCTGGCCAACTCGCGGAGAGAGGCGGCTGGCGCCGCGGCGCAGCTCAAAAACGCCCTGGCCAACTGGCAGGTCTGTCCACGTGTGCAGCACAGCCAGTTGCATGCGCGCCCCCCTGCGTAGTGTGAGCAGTGCTGCTGGCTGGCATGGTGCATGTGAATTCGTGCAAAGTGGGTGGTGAACTTGGCTCGAGGCTGCCTGGTGTTTCCCTGTGCAGGGCGAGCTGGACCTGCACAAGGGAGAGGCCAACCGGCTGCGGCGAGAGATGGAGCGCGTGGAGGGGGAGCGCGAGCGGCTGCGAGAGGATGCGCGCAAGTGAGTCCCTGTCTGTTCATGCCCAGGCAGTGTGCGGCTGCTGGGTGTTGCGTGCCGGTAGTGCCAGGTTATGTCTGGAATGACAGTGCCTGATGACGAGGTGACCACCCGTGGATGGACACACAGCATCCGGCGTCTCTGCTGTGCCTCTTGCTCTCCCCTCTTGTCCACCCCCCGCATCTCCACCCTTCTTGCTCACCGCCTCCCTTTCCCGTGCATCTGACAGTCATGCTTCTCCACCTCTTTCTTCACACTACTCTGCCATGTGCCTGTCCACCCGCCCGCCCAGGCTGGAGACCTCCAAGCAGTCGTTGGAGGCGGAGATCAAGGAGCTGCGTAAGGCGGCCAAGGAGGAGATGAGCGAGCTGAAGCTGGAGCAGAACTGCGCCAAGCAGGCGGCCTACGAGATCCGGGAGGCGGCGGAGCGTCGGCAGCAGCAGCTGAGCGAGACGCTGGCGGCAGCACAGGCGCGGTGTGTGGAGCTCGAGGAGGCGGCAGCGGGTGCTGCACGCGTGGCGGAGGGTGCGCAGCGCACCGCTGCCAAGCTGGAGCGGCAGCTTGCAGAGCTGCAGGCGGAGCACGCAGCGTTGCGCGAGGCACACGACAAGGTGGGCTTGTGAGGGGTGTGGTGCAATGTGGTGGGGCAGGTGCTCTAAGGCATGGGTGTGCGTTTTTTGTGTGTGTCATCCGACCATGTGTGCACACACGCCTAGCGCAGCTCCACAAGCCTTCTGCTGCCCCCCTTGACACCGTTGCCTCTCCTGCCGGCCTTGCTTGCCCCTGCAGCTGCGAGACCAGCACTCTGCCGCGCAGCGCAGCCACGAGCAGGTGGTGGCGGACAGCGCGGTGATGCTGGGCGACCTGCAGGGGTGGCAGGAGAAGGCGGAGGCGCTGCTGGCAGAGCTGGAGCGGGAGCGGGCAGCGCATGCAGCCACGCAGTCCGAGCTGACAGCCGCAACAATGGTGCAAACAGATGTTCAGAAGCAAGCGGCGGCGGAGCGCGCGGCTGCGCAGGCTGACCGTGCGGCAGCGCAGCAGCGGGAGGAGGCGCTGCTGGCGGAGAAGGCCCAGGTGGGGAGGGGTGCTTCATCAGCCCTTGGCCTGCCTTGGTGCTGGTAGTGACAGCCATCACTGTGCAGCAGGCAAGAGGGGCTGCATCCCGACTCAAATCTCGCTTTTGGCTCCTTCCCTATGCTCGTGCTGTGTGTGCAGCTCAAGGCGGCAGTGCAGGCGGCCACCAAGGAGCGGGACGAGCTGCAGGGCCTGGTGCAGCAGGCTGCAGCAGAGATGCAGGCGGCGCAGCAGAAGGTGGCAGAGGGCAGCACCCAGCAGGTGGGTGGGCGGGCACACCTGCCTTTGACCAGTTGCGTGCACGACTGAGCAGCGAGTACTCTAGGCAGCCCCATGCTGCTATGCGGGGCCATGCTGTGCCAGGCTTGCCTGCCATGCTGCACGGCCTGCCTGAGGCGGCCCCCACATCTGGTCACTCCTTTTCCACTGTCCATGTCTTCTTCGTTACCTTCTCCTGCATCCTGCAGGCCAGCCTAACGGCCGAGCTTGAGCGTGCGAACGCCCAGGTGGCACAGCTGAATGCGCTGCTGGAGGGGGAGCAGTCGGCACGGTCGGCGGCAGAGCGTGAGGCCAAGGACAAGGCGGACAAGTTGGAGCGGCTAGAGAGTGAGCGTGTGTGGTTTGGGGTGGTTGGGTGAAGCAGCGCCTATGTGGGGTGGGTGGTGGGTCAGTGATTGTGTGTGGTGGGCCGGGTGGAGGAGCGCGAGAGCAGTGTGGGGCTGAGGTGAAGCAGTGCATTCGCTGACATGCTGCACGCACCATGAAAGGCTGCAAAAACACTTGTTCTGATGACCTCTTTGCAAGCTCTGAGCTGGGTGTGGTGGACGAATCCACACAGCTTCTCACCGCGCTCCTGCCCTGCTGCAGACGAGCTGGAGGCGCTGCAGGAGTGCACCATCGGGCTGGGCGCGGGAGACCAGAAGGAGATGCTGACGCGCATGCTGAGCAAGATTGCGGCGCTGGAGGCGGCGGTGGCGTCTGCGGAGGCGCGCCGCCGTGAGCTGCACAACCAGCTGGTGGAGCTCAAGGGCAACGTGAGTTGGTGCATGGGGTGTGGAGAGAGGGCAATACAGACTGTGTCTGTTACTAAGGAGTCACCCGAGACGCTTTTCAGTGACTGATTGGTGATGGACTGGTGATGAGCGTCAGGACATTAGTGCAATGCTGTCCTGCTGCTTGCTCGTCCTCTCACACCTGGACCCCCACCGCGAGCTCCCTGCAGATCCGCGTGTTCTGCCGCATCCGCCCCAACCCACGCTCGGCTATCCAGGCGCTGCCTGACGGCGTCAGCGTGCGGCTGGCGGGTCCCGACGGCAAGGAACACACCCTGTCGTACGACAAGGTGTTCAAAGCGGAGACCTCGCAGGTTAGTGGGAGCAGGCAGAGGGACTGGTGGATGTGGTGTCATGGGCAGGTGGGGACCCGGGGGGCTGCTGGCCTGTGTCGCCGCCTGTGGTTGCCCAGTGCTGTGTCCTTCCCCTGTCTCCCTATGCACATCCTGCACCTCTCCTATCACTGCCTGCGCGGCCCCGGCCTGCAGGCGGCGGTGTTTGAGGAGGTGAGCGACCTGGTACAGTCAGCGCTGGACGGCTTCAAGGTGTGCCTGTTCAGCTACGGCCAGACGGGCGCGGGCAAGACGCACACGATGCAGGGCAGCCGCTCGTTCGAGGGGCAGGGCATCATCCCGCGCGCCATCTCCAAGGTGAGCTACATTAAAGACACGGTGCTGATGAAGTGAGGCGCTGACGTAGTGAGGAAGAGCGCAAGAACTGGAAAGGGGTGTATGTTCTGCATCGGCAAGAGGGCAGCTTTGAGGAGGGGCAGTCTTGCACCCGCAGCCCCTCATCCGACCTTCAGCTCCCACCCCGTCCATCTCATGCCATCTCAGCCACTCCTGCCTCACCCTGCGCCTCCCCAGATCCTGGAGTCTGTGGGCAAGCTGCGTGACCAGGGGTGGGAGTACCGCCTGGAGGCCGCCTTCATCGAGGTGTACAACGAGCAGCTGCGCGACCTGCTGGCAGACACGGTGCCCGGGCGGCGGGAGGCGGGCAAGATTCAGGGTGGGTGCAGGGTGTGGGGAGGGAGGGCAGCGGGTGGGGTGGGTCGGGTGGCGCAAGGAGCCTGGCTGCAGTTGTGTGCTTGTGTCACGTGGGGTGTGCATCAGGGCTGTGAGGACAAGAGAGTGCTCTGTGTTGTTTGCATGGTGATGCAGGCTGCCGGAACACGATGAATGGCTGCTTGGGTTGCCCCTCACAAAGCGTGGCCTCTGCCGTGTGGGTGCGGTATGAACCCACCCTTCCCTCCCTGCCCTTGATCCCTGCTTGTGCGCAGAGAACAATGCGATCCAGCACCAGCCCAACGGCGGCCACACCGTCGTGCTGGGCGCGCATCGCGTGCCCATTGAGAGCGAGGCAGATGCAGAGGCCTTGACGCGCAAGGCGTCGGCTGCACGAGCGGTTGAGGCGACGGCCATGAATGCGGTGTCGTCGCGCAGCCACTCAGGTGTGTGTGTGCGTTTGCAGAAGGGAAGCATGGGCAGATAGGCAGGGGGAGTTCAATGCATGCATGCTTGGCAGGCATTGTGACCTGGCGTACTCGCCCTTGCATGCAGGCACTTCCCGGCCTGCCCTCTCAACCACCCGCTCCCCTGCCTCCTCTGTCCCTGTTCCCCACCCTTCTGGCTGCAGTGTTCATGCTGTACATCACGGGGCGGCACGAGGCCAGCGGCACGGTGCTGCAGGGCAGCCTGAACCTGGTGGACCTGGCGGGCAGGTGGGTGGGGCAGCACTGATGGAGGGAGGGATGAGGTGGGCCACCAGGGGGAGGCAAGGGAGGGGTCGAGGGCGGACGGAGGGGAGGCAGGCAAGGTGCCCCTCTGGGCTGCCTGCTGGCTGCTCTGTGTGCGGAATGGGGCAAGCGGTGGAGGAGAGGCTGCAGCTGCAGCTCGCTGGTCAGCAGCGGCACTGCGGCCAAGCTGTGCCTCAGCAACACTGGCTCACCGCTGCCGCTGCCTGTGTGTGCGGTACGCTGTGCTGCAGCGAGCGGCTGGCGCGCAGCCAGGCGGAGGGGCAGCGCGCCAAGGAGGCCTGCAACATCAACAAGAGCCTGTCCAGCCTGGGAGACGTGTTCCAGGTGAGCAGCATGGAGATGTGTGCGCTCCGAACTGTTGGATTGCTCCCCAGGGCAGCAGCAGATTGCTCCCATGGCAGTTCCGCTTGCTCATACATGGCCCTGAATTCCAGGCACACGCTCACCTCTCCGCTCCCCACCCCGTGCCCCCATGCTACAGGCGTTGGCCACCAAGAGCGGCCACATCCCCTACCGCAACTCCAAGCTCACGCACCTGCTGCAGCCCTGCCTGGGAGGCAGCGGCAAGACGCTCATGTATGTGCGGCCGCGGTGGGGCGCATGCATGCATGCAAGCATCTGCACCGTACCAGCACACGGCTGCGCTAGCAACCAGCCGGGTCTGGCGCCCCTGCTGCTCCTCAGCTTCCTCATGCCTGCCATGACCTGACCCTCCCACTGCTCAACTACTCGGCTGCAGGTTTGTCAACATCAACCCAGAGCCCGAGTCAGTTCAGGTGGGTGGGGGAAGCAGAGGGTGGATGAGGGGCGGGTGGATGGGCGGGCAGGAGCAGGTGGTGCGCTTAGTGCTCCCGCGACCCGAACGGTCCATGGCCCCTGCCTGCATGGCTGCCCACCTGCTCTCACACGCCCTTCCCTCCCGCCTGCCTTGCTTTTCCCCTGGCTGCAGGAGACGCTGTGCTCGCTGCGGTTTGCCGCCAAGGTGAACCAGTGCGAGACGGCGGCCAAGGGCGGCGCGCAGCGCCACGTCAGCAGCAGCGCCTCCGAGTGGGGCAGCGGCGTGGCTGCACTGGTGAGCTGTCAAATGATTGGGAGGGTTGCAAGGGATGCTGCTATGGCATGTGCAAGTGTTGCGGTGAACCCTGCAAGACTGCCTGGCTGCTTGCCAGCCCAGTTACCCCCACCCCTGAACTGCCTTTTGGGTCCCAAGGGCATCCGTAGTTTCATGCACATGACTGAGCCCTGTGCCACCCCACATCCCCACATCCCCTGCTAAGCAGACGGGGCGCCCCTCCCTGGCACCGAGCGATGCCGAGGTGCGGCGCATGAGCCTGGCCCCTGGCGCTGCCAAGCGCAAGCCTGGCATCCCGCCCAGCGCGGGTGCACCACGCGGTATCCCGCGGCCACGGCTGGGATGAGGGCGCGGCGCCATCATTGTCTCTGCTCCCGAATATGATGCTAGTGACAGTTTAGTAAGTCGAGTCGGGTTGATGTATCTGTCTCTGGGCAGCCCCCACTTAGTTGCTGCTGTTGTTTGCTACCCCGCCCGCTCGGCACACCATTCAATGCTCAATCTGCTGCTCCAAAACAAACGAATCAACCTGTAGCAATAGGCCTGAATCCAAAGAGAGGGCAAAGCAGCGAGAGCAAGTCAATTTGGCCATGGCTATGTTTCGACTTGAAATGTGCAGCCAGCAGAGGGGCAAAACCTGGAGATGGCCTCAGCGCAGCTGACGTGAGGGCAACCTTCCTTCAGCAGTTGAACCCAGGCCCACACACATTCTGACCGTGCTGCTGCAGGCCGGTGCGGGCAGTGAGCGCTGGCAAGTCCCCTCCATGTCACTGCTAAGCCCCTCCCCCTTTGCGCATGATGCACCTCATCCTGGCCCCAGCCTGAGCCCCAGGTCGACACATGAATTTGTTTCTTAATCCGCATCAGCGGGCACGGCCTCGCAATGAGCGAAGGACGGGCAGGGGTTGGGTGGCGGGATCAAGGCATACGTGCACGCTCAACAGGGACGACGAGCACAGGCAACTTTGAGGGAGGAGGGTTGGAGGCAGAGCAGGCCACACGTATGCACCCACTTGACAAGGGGTAGGGAAGACAGGAAGAAGAGGGACAGCGGAGAGAAAGGAGCAACGGAGAGGGTAGCAAGACAAGGCTGATCACGCGGTCAACAGCCTTCACTCGTCAGCCTTCTTCTTCTTCTTCTTCTTCTGCAGCAGGCCAGGCAGGGCAAACAGGGACACGGTCAGGGCCTGGGCCAGCACAGCGACCCAATAACAAGTGCCTCCCTCTCCCAGCACCCACATGCATGCAGGCTTGCTGCTGCCGCCACCACAAGCAGATGCACGGCACCGGCAGTGCCAGCAAGCAGCCGCCAGCGACCCGAGCCCGCCCACCTTCTTCTCGCCGTCTGCTGCGCCGTCTGCCGCCGCCTCCTCCTCCGCTGCCCGCTTCTTCTTCTTCTTCTTCTCTCCCTCCTCCGCCGCAGGCTCCTCCACCGCCGCTGCCTTCTTCTTCTTCTTCTTCTTCTCCCCCTCCTCTACCGCAGGCTCCTCTGCCGCCGCCTCCTCCTTCTGCACGAAGGGAAGATGGATGAGGCGGGCAGGCAGGCACTCGGTGAGGGGCAGCAGGGGAGGCAGGTAGGCGTGCAGCGGCAGCAGCACAGGCAGTTGCAGGCGCCGGCGCAGGCAGGACGGCTCAACTTGAGGCGGCCAGGCCTGGCTTGTCTGCAGGGGCAAAAGGCGCGCGCGCTGTCCAGACAAAGGTGGCTCCCAGGGTCCCCCACCCCTCCACCCCACCCACTGCTGCAAACCAACTCCAACACACAACCCTGCCCACCTTCTTCTTCTTCTCCTTCTTCTCCTTCTTCTTCTCGCCGCCGTTTGCCGCCTCGCCCATCGCCACGTCAGCGCCCGCGTCGTACGCCTTGCCCTTGCCCAGCAGCGCGCCGTCGCTGCCGCCCGTCGCCCGCGCCCCCTCGTACTTCTCAGCAGACGGCAGCCCCCGCGGCTTCACCGACTCGCCGCCCACCTGCTTGCCCTCCAGCTGCCGCAGCCGCGCCTCAACCTGTGGGAATGGGTGCGGTACCGAGCGGGGCTGTGGTTGAGGGAGGGGCAAGGCGGTGCGTGGGCAAGGCAGGGCGAGGTAGCAAGGAGGCCGCAATGGGGTGCGAGGTAGGGACAACCCGCAAGGTGGTTGTGCCGTGTGCGTGTGTGTATGTGGAGAGAGATGGGAGGGGGTGTGGGTGCCGCATTGAGGGATCAGGTGCATGCGTTGTTCTACCCGTCCACGGAGGTTGGGCACCCTGGGTCTGCTGTGGCCCCCGTTCAAATCTGGTCTGCGCCTAGCAACAAGGCGCCCAGTTCTGCCAGGGGCGTGGTGCACGTGTGTGCAGAGTGCATGCGGGCCGGGGTGCAAGCGGTGAAGGAGCGCGCGCAGGGGCGGGCGTGCAGGGCAGGAGCGGGGGCCGCAGCAGGGGCAGGGCGCTCGGTAGGCAGCCTGCTGCGCCTCTTGCCCCAAGTGGCCCCCCGGCCACGCACACCCCAGAACTCGGCACATGGAACCGGGCTCCAAAACAACAAGACCGCGTTGCGCCCACCTTTGCGCGCGACGCCAGCCCCACCGCGCCCTCGTCGCTGACGTCTCCAAGCGCATCCACGCGCACGCCCAGCGCGCACTTGGCGGCCAGCACGCGAGAGATCTTGCCCTTGAGCTTGGGCGGCGCCTGGCCGATGAGGGAGGCGTGGTAGATGAGCCCGTACTTGGGGGTCTCGTGCTTGGTCTTGAGCGCCCTGCAAGTGAAAGCACAAGGAGGGCGGGCAGACCCGGGGGGGGACAGCGCGGGTTAGGGTGGGGCACAAAGGGGCGGCAGGGAGGGTGGCGCCGGCGGAGAGGGTGGGGCGCAGGGGCGCTCGTGCTGCCTGCGCAGGGGGAGCTCGCGGGCCGGGCTGCGGGCCAGCGCAGCGCTGCTCGCCGCGCGCCCAGTCCCAAACACGCTGCACACAGAGCCACCCCTTGATCCCACCCACCCAGCCAACCACCCAGCCACCCACCACACGCAGCCACAGGCACAGGCACAGGCACAGCCCACCCAGCCCACCTGAAGAGCGCCTTCTCCGCTCCCAGGATCTGGATGGTGGAGGCGGGGGCCTTGGCGAGGTTGATGAGGGAGCCGACGTGGGCGATGAGGCGGGCGCCCACCAGCTCGCCCACCAGCACCGTCAGGTTGGGGGCCACGGCCATCATGCGCGACTTGAGGTAGTCGTACAGCTGCAGGCAGGGAGGATGGAAGGGAGAGAGCAGGGACAGAGCATTGGTGAGTGAAAACATGATTGTTGAGGGCCGCCGCCGTCATGCGCGCCTCGAGGCAGTCGTAGAGCTGTAGAGAGGAAGGAAGCAAAGGGAGAGAGCGCTGAGTGGGAGGTTGCAGAGTGGTGCAGGGGTTCGTGAGGGGGTGGGGGCCACCGCCGTCGTGCGCGACTTGAGGTAGTCATGGAGCTGCTGGGGCACGGGCTCGGCCCTCACCCCTCATCCCAGCCCCCAACCCCAAGCCTCATCTCTCAGCCTGGCCCCTCCTGACCTGCGCGCGGTACTCTGACAGCGCGATGACCTGGTCGCACAGGTTGTGGATGTTGCTCACGTCGTCCACGCTGATCTCCGTGCCCATGGACACCATGGCTGCAGCAGCGGAGGGCAGGGGGCACTTCGAGAGTGAGGAGGAGAGGCAGGAGACAGGGTGGAGAGGGTGGAGAGGTTGGGCAGGAGAGCGGGTAGAGAGCCTGCCTCTGTTGCGCCTCCCTGCAGCCTCATGTAGCCCCCACACGATTTGCCCCGCCATGCCCAACCCGCCCGGCCCGCCTCAGCTGGCCCTCCACCCCAGCCTTCAAACACATCCCCGGTCTAGCAGCCCTCTGCCCAAATGCATGACGCCTCCCGGGCTCAACACATTGCGCTTCCACCTAAGATACCCCGCTCTGCCCCGCTCACCCGCCTCCTTCAGCTGGCTCTCCGCCTCCTCCTCCAGGCAGTCGGAGAAGTCGATGTCGGCAGCCTTGTCGCGCGTGCCCATCAGCTTGACTGCAGCGGAGGCAGGGCAGGGGGGAAAGGGTGGGGTGGGTGGCGGGTAAGCAGGGCAAGCAAAGGGAGTCGGGCTGTGCCGTGCGTGGCTGCCAGCTGGCTGCGTGGGAGGGGGAGGGTTCTGGAGGTGGGCAGGCCAGGCACAAAGGTGAGGGGCCGCCGCCCTGCCCACCCCACGCAACTGCGCAACCCCTCCTGCCTCCCCCTCCCTCCCGACCCGCCTTTACACACAACACACCACGGCGCACAGCACACCCACGCACCGGTCTTGGCGTAGGCGATGTTGTCGGACACAATCTTTGTCATCTCGGGGAAGTGCCAGCCGTACCACTCGCGCACACGCATGGCGTACGTGTTGAGCTCCTTGTCAAGGTCATCCAGCAGGCCAATGGCCTGGGAGGGGGAGGGAGGGATCAGATGAGTCAAAAGAGGGGGGGTGGGTGCATTGGAGCGGGGAGGGGTGGTGGGTGCATTGGAGCGGGGAGGGGTGGTGGGGAGCACGCATGGAGAGCGGACACACGCATGGTGCCCACGGCTTCACATATGCGTCACGACCCAAGCAAAATTGCAGCCGTAACCTGCTACCTCCTCTCTCACTTCCTTTACCCCGTCCCACCCAGGCTTCCTCTCACCTGCACAATCATTGTGTCCACCTTGTCGGGCGAGAACTTGAGCTTGTAGCGGGAGAGGGAGTGGGAGAGGCCCAGGGACATGGGGCGCAGGTCCTGAGCGCTCAGCCCAGCCACCAGGGAGGTCAGCTGGTTGCGGATGCCGCGCGTCAGCTCCATGACGCCAGAGCTGTAGAGGCAGTTGATGCCCAGCTTCTCCTTGATCACGTTGCCCAGCTTGGCGTCCAGCACGGCAAGCGTGTCGCCCTCGGCGTGCTTCTTCAGGAACTTCTTCAGGCCTGCGGCAGGAGAGGGAGGGGGTTGCGGTGGGTGTGTGAGCGGGACGGGCAGCAGGGAGGGCAGCCAGCGAGGGCTGCTGTCTGCCGAGGAGGCCGGCAGGCTGGGCTGCAGCAGAGGCAGAGATGCGTGCTGCGGCCTGCCATATGCATGCGCGAGCCGTGCAGCCTTTCCTGCACCAACCGACCTCCCTGAGCAACAGCAGCCCAGCAAACATTCGCTGCGTTCCGCCCGCCCGCCCCGCACCCACCCTTGCTGATCTTGGAGTCCACCAGGGAGGCAGCCGCCTGCAGCGCCTCGGTCGTGTTCTCAAACTTGCTAAACGCCTTGAGCTTCACAACCTGCGGCGGCGGCCGGTCCGTGCGGGCAGAGGGCACAGGGCAATGGTGAGGAAGCAGGTGGTGAGGCCTGTGCTGCAACGTGCCCGGCCGTCGTGCTGCCAGGACTGCCGCATGTCCGGCCTGTGCTGCCGCTCCTTGCCCAGCCGGGCATGTGCACAAACACACACAAACGCACACACACACCTTGGAGGCCTTCTCCGGCGTCTCAAAGTCGGTCCACACATCCTGCAGGCCAAACAGTCCAGGCACATAAATGTGAGCGAAGCGCAGGCTGGCGGGCAGACAGGGAGCAGTCGCCGCTGGCGCCTGAGCAGCTTTGGTATGCCGTTTTGGCTGCAGCTGTTGCCATGACCACGTTGCCATGACGTGGTCATGGCAAGAACTCGGCACACTGCTGTGCCACGCACGCATGCATGCAGCACGTGGTGTGCGCTTCAATCCGGGCATGGGTGGCCGGCAACCCCACCCAGCCCGCATGCCGTGAACAGTGCAGCAGCGGCGTTCGGTGCAGCCTGTGTAGCTCCGGCCCCGGCGTCCTGCCCCACGCACCTCCGTCTCCGCCTGCTTCAGCTTCCCCTCATCCAGCACCTTGAACAGGGCAAAGCCCGCAGAGCTCTCAAACAGAAGCAGCATGGCGCCTGCTGCTGTGTCTGAACGAGCTGCAGCAGCAGCAGCGAGGGCAGGGGAGAGCAGGGTCAGCGGCAGGTGGGCTGGGAACAAGCAGGCAGCTGGTGGCTTGCACTGGAATGAACCAGTGTGACAGCATGGGGAGAAGGCCCAGGGAACAGAGCTGGGCAGGCTGCTGAGGCTGGCAGCAGGCGCAAGAGGTGTCGACGGCAGCAAACAGGCGGGCGGCAGTGGCCGTGGGCCAGGAAGGGCTGTATCGCATGCATGCCGCATCCTGCCCGCCTCCCATTGCAGGACTGCACAGCTGCTGCGCGCAGGAAGCAGGGGCACAGGCGGTGCAGCGTGCCGCCATGCATGCACCCCGCAGCAGCATGCAAGCTGTTTCCAGCGTGAGCCGCGCATAAACGCATCCTTCGACGCACGCAGCGCCTGCCTGCAGCACTCACCGGAACGGTGGAGCCGCCGCTGAGCGAGGGGTTGTGGAGCGGGCGATGCTACTTGGGGAGCTGTCCACACCCGTCTAGATAGCCTGACCACGCCGTTGCTTGATGCTGGGCGCAAAGGGGCAGGGGGAAATGTTGGCCACTTGCCAGCGAGGCGGTGCTGAGATGGCGGAGTGAAAGAAGTTGCCGTCAATTGGCGGGCCGACACCGTGAGTCCAAGCCTCGGTGCTCTGTTTCTGGCAACCTCAGCGGCGTTGCAGTCGTCCCCTTTCCCAGAGGCACAAGTTGCCGCCTTGGTGGCGCCAGATCGCGGCTGGCTGGCGTCCTCGTGCTCCTCTGGGGATCGGGATCACCTGGCAACCGCCCCTTGATTCCGCATTGGTCCTCGGCTCGCACCCTTCAAGCCTCCGCTTGAAGCCGGCTCCCTTCGCCAGGCCTACAGCTCCAGACAGCCTCGCATCTCACACCGCCTTGCTTACAGCGGATCGCAGGCAGCCCGGCCCGCTTTCTGCCGCACCCACCGCTACCGCCAGCACCGCCGCTACCGCCAGCACCCGCCGCTGCTTCCCCCGAGGCGCACGCCGCACCTCCCCGCCGCCAGCCCCGCAAGCATGGCGGCCGACAGCAACGGTATCCTGCAGGTCGTCTCCGGCGACGGCAGCTTCAACGTGCAGGGCGTGGATGCGTTTGTGAAGGAGACGGGGGTGGAGAGCTCTGGCGTGGGGTACACCGTGGTGGCCATCATGGGGCCCCAGTCCTCCGGCAAGAGCACCCTGCTCAACCACCTGGTGAGGGGATTCGATCTGCTGTTCTTGGTGGGAAGAGAAGGAGGAAGGGATGGTGGGGAACGGGGGGAGTGCAAGAGGAAAGGAGGGGCTGTGGAGAGCGAGGACCGAGCCGGGGCTTGAAGGACCGGGCGACAGCACCCAGCTGCCAGAGGTACGAGTTTGGCGGCCACAGCGGCCTTGCGGCTGGGCCAGGGCACACCACCACTCCACCCCCAACATCCCTGACCTCGTACTGTGCGTTAATCTAACGTGCAGTTGAAGAGATGTGCCTTTACTCCTCAGTAGTAAACCAGCTGCCCTTGCCGGGCCCGTGCTCACCTGCAGCTTGGCACGCGGCTCGAGGAGATGGATGCGCTGGCATATACACACACAATCCCATAAAGACCCCAGGCACCCAGAAACCCCGTGCCTGCCACCCCCTGCAGTTTGGCACTCGGTTTGAGGAGATGGACGCGCTGACGGGGCGGCACCAGACGACGCGCGGCATCTGGCTGGCGCGCTCCGCCAAGGTGGCAGCACCCACCACGCTGGTGATGGACCTGGAGGGGTCGGATGGGCGGGAGCGGGGCGAGGACGACACCTCCTTTGAGCGCCAGTCCGCGCTCTTTGCGCTGGCGGTGGCAGACATCGTGCTGGTCAACATGTGGGCCAAGGACGTGGGGCGGGAGAGCGGCGCGGGCAAGCCGCTGCTCAAGACCATCTTCCAGGTCAACCTCAAGCTCTTCCAGGTGGGAAGGACAGGCCTCGCACAGCAGCTTGCTTGTTTGTGTGCTTGGGTGCTGGAGGGGTGAACCAGGGGAGTGGGATGGTGACGTGGGGAGCGGGCATTGGTGGCTGCTCAAGGCCATCTCCCAGGTCAGCCTCCAGCCTTCTCTGTGAACAGTAGGGGGAGCCGAGGAGGACAGGCGCCAATGGTGGGTGGGGAAAATGTGTGCTGTGTATGCTGTGCGTGAGCGTGCGCAGTTGGGGCGGGATGGCAGAGCACTTCGCTGTCAGGCTGAGCTCGGACTCGGTGCAAGGTGCACGGCCACGCGCCTGTGGTCCGGCTTCTCCCAGCTGTGCTCCCACTTCCACTCCCTGCCCCCCGCCTGTCCCCGCCCCGCCCGCAGCCCGCGCCCAACCGGCGGCGCACCGTGCTCCTGTTTGTGTTCCGTGACCGCACGCGCACGCCGCTGGAGAAGCTGTGTGAGACGTGGGAGGCGGACCTGGGGCGCATGTGGGACGGCATCGCCAAGCCGCCGCAGGTGTGAGGTTGTGTGCGCAGATGCATGCGTGTTGTGCACATTTGCCGGGGCTAGCTGAGAGGGTGTGCGCTTTCACTTGTGCATGCGCACCGCCTGGTCTCTGCGGCTTGCATCGCGACCAGAAGAGGCGCGCCGTGCCGCCTGTCTGCGTGCCCTGCCTGCTTCCTTTGCTCTGCTGCCTCTGGGTCTCCTGGGCACCCGCCCTCGGGCCCCGCCCCACTGTGTGCCCAGTGCAGTATGCAGCCTGCACGACTTCACGGAGCTACAGCACTCACTCAAGTCATGCACACTTATCCAACTCTTCTGTGTTCTGCCCCCCCCCCCTGCAGTACGAGGGGTGCAGCCTGCACGACTTCTTTGAGCTGCAGTACGCCGCCCTGTCCAACTACGAGGATCGGGGGGAGGACTTTGCAGCGGAGGCGGTCATCCTGCGCCGCAAGTTCAGCGCGGACGCGGGTGAGAATTGTATGCTGGGGGAGGGGTGACTGGCAGAGGCGGTGCTGCCGCGCCGCAAGTTCAGCACGGACGCGGGCGGGCGGGTGAGCGGCTTAGCATCTGCTGTGGCTGGGGTGGGGGTTTGTTGTGCCGCCATGCAAGGTCAGTGCTGATGCCGGCCGGTGAGCGGTGCATTGTGTGCCGAGGAGTTGTGTATGTGCATGTAAGAGGCGTTGGTGCCGCGTGGAGTGCGTGTGGGCATCTTGTGAGCAGTGCTGCTCCCACATGGTCACATGGATGCATGCATGCCGTGCCCCACGTCGACCGCCCGCCACCGCCTGCTGCACACCTCCACACGCCACCCCAGATGAGGAGGAGAGCTTCCTGCGCCAGAGCGACGAGAAGCTGCCGGGGCACGCGCTGGCGCTGAGCATGGGCAAGGTGTGGGAGGTGGTGCGGGAGCACAAGGACCTCAACCTGCCGGCACACCGGGTGAGTGAGCGAGCGGGCAGCCAGCGCCCTGGTTGTTGGTGCCGGCAGTCGGCAGCAAGAGGGGGAGGAAGTGGGTGCGGGAGGTGGTGCAAGCGCGCTGCAGCCCCTTGCTTTCTAGAAGCTCTCTGCGCCCCCCTGCCTTCACACACCCCCTTGGGTTCCTCTTCCTCCAGATCAATTCACGCCCCCCTTCCTCCTCCCTCTGCTCCTCCTCCCCCTCAGGTCATGGTGGCCAACATCCGGTGCGCTGAGCTGGCGGAGGAGCAGCTGGAGGCGTTCCGGCGGGACGCCGCCTGGGCCACCCTGTCTGAGGAGGCCTCCCAGGACCTGGCCACCTCCTTTGGGCAGCGGGCAGCCGACCTCATGGACTCGTGCCTGGAGGGTGGGTGGGTGTGGGGCTGGTGTGGGGGCCCGGGGGGTGGGGGCTGAGGGGCGGGGAGGAGGCCACGCAGCACCTGGCAGGACCTGGCAGGGCCTCCTCTGGCCAGCGGGCAGCCAACCTGATGGATCTCCTGCCTGAGAGTGAGGCGCAAAAGCTGGGTGTGTGGGGGTGTCCATTTGCGACTGAGGGCTGGAGGTGGTGTGGGTAGGGGGCGGCCGACCTCGGGGACTTGTGTGCCTGGAGGGTGGATGAGGCTCCCACAGCCAGCGGGGGCAGAGTCGTGCAGGCTCTAAGGGTGTGAGCAAGGTGAAGCGCGAGGAGCCGACGGAGGCGTCCGTTCCTTTCTTTATTGCACAACATGGCTCTCGTATATTGCTGTTTGGTGCAGGGTACGACGAGGAGGCGCGCTACTTTGACAAGGCGGTGAGCGAGGCCAAGCGTGAGGAGCTGGTGGAGAGCCTGGAGGGGCTGGTGCGCCCGCTGTTTGAGTGCCAGCTGGCGCTGCTGCGCGAGCTGGCGCTGACCGTGTTCAAGCAGCAGCTGAGCATGGGCGGGCCGGCGGGGGAGCCGTTCGTGGCGCGCGCGCAGCGGTGAGGCCGGGGGCGGAGTGGGAAGGCGGATGGCGTGGGCGTGGGCGTGAGCATGCTGTGTGGCGGGGCGGGGGCAGGGTGGGACTGAGTGGTTGGGGCTGGCGGGGTGGGTGCGATGGGGCCTGCCGCTGTGGCTGCCGGTACGGCTACTTTGTCACTGAAAGATGGCCTCCAATGGCAGCTTTGCCGCGTGCTTTCCATGCACACTCCCAGGCCCCACCCACCCCAGCACCTCTGCTTCCCTTCCTCCCTGCCCTCCCTCGCAGCTACTCCGGCGAGGCCCTGGAGCAGTTTGACAGCCAGCTGGGGGAGGTGGTGGTGCCCGACACAGACTGGGAGGCGGGGCCGGCACGTGTGCAGCTGGAGCGGGACATCGCCGCGCACGTGCACGCCGCCAGGTGGGCTTGCTCTGGTGCCCGGCCTCCTCTGGTGTTGTGGGCATGGCATGTGGCATGGTTGGGTTGTGTGGTTTGGGGGTCGGGTCGGGCCAGGCGGTTGTAGTGGGGCGGCGCCGCCCACAGGCACGCTGCCAGGGGGAAGTTGCTGTCGGGTTGCCTGGCAGCCCAGCTGCGCAGGCAGGGCTCTAGCTGGGGCATCTCAGGCTGGGCGGTGTGCCCTGCTGGTGGGCAGGTGGCGCGCTGCAGCAACACACGTGCCTGCTGCACTCCCACGTCGCCCTGCCTGCTCACCCTCCCGCCCTCCCCTGGCCCCCTCTCATCCCAGGCTGGAGCACGTGAGCGAGGCGCTGGCCGCGGCTCAGAAGGCGGCTTCCAAGGAGGTCACTGCAGCCTCCATCTCTCTGCTGGAGGCGCCGCCCACAGACCTCTGGCCGCGGCTCAGCAAGGTGTGTGCGTGGGAAGGGGTGTGCAACTGGGTGTTGGGAGATGGCACAGAGATTGAGAGCTGCCGGCCGGCACAAAGGAGCATTGAGCGCGGCACTTGTCGGGGGCAGGAACACTTTTCAAGTTCATCACTGGCTCCCACCCGCTCACCCAGCAGGTGGCCAGCAACACACATGCCCATGCCGTTCTTCCTTTGTTACTATCCATGAGCTTCTCAAGTCTCTGTTATTCCTTGCAGGTGGTCAGCAAGGCTGCGGCCAAGGCGTGCGTGCAGCTGGGGGCGGCTGTGGATGGGTACGGCCTCTCCGAGGAGGAGCAGGCTGAGGTGGAGGGCAAGGTGGGCGCGGCGGCGCGGCAGCAGATGCTGGTGCATGCGCGGGAGGCCGCCAACACGGCGCTCAGCCGCGTCAAGGACAGGTGGGGTGGGGGGTTGAGGAGATGGGGAGGGTGGGTGAGTGGGGGCAGGTCGGGGCAGGTGGGATCTTTGGGGGCAGAGCAGGTTTGGCACTTGCCCAGGGGGCAGGCAGCGTGGCCCACTCATGCTGCGTGCGTCACCGCTGCATGCGCCTGCACCCCCCCGACTCCCACCTCACCCGCCCCAGCCGCCACCCCCCTCTCCCCTTGTCACCACTTCCCGCCGCGCCCATCCTCCCACCCAACCCTACTCATTCTTCTCACTCACCACCCCGCAGGTTCAACGAGGTGTTCCAGCGCGACGAGCACGGCATGCCCCGCACCTGGCAGCCCTCTGTCGACATCACCGCCGTCACCGCCTCGGGCCGCCGCGCCGCCGCCCAGCTGCTCTCCCAGCTCTGCTTCGTGCGCAGCCCCGGCACCGGCGCCAACACCAGCGCCGCCAGTGCGGCCGCCGAAGCAGCGGTGCTCCGCCTGGCCGACGACGCAGCGGCGGGCCCCGGGCCGGGCAGCAGCGCCGCAGGCACTGCGCGCGGCGGCGGCGGGGCAGCGGCGTTTGACCTGCTGTCGGCGGCAGAGTGGCCGGGGGTGGGGGAGGAAGACGTGCTGCTGCCCCCCGGCCAGTGCCGCTCCATCTGGCGCCAGTTCATGTCTGACTCAACCTTCTCGGTGCAGCAGGTGCGAGTGGGTTGGGTTGGTGCTGATGGTGTCGTGCGGCAAGCAGGCGCCCCGCTGTGCGGCTTGGTTGGTGCCACCTCATGTCAGGCTCCACCTTGTGTGTGCCAAGCGTGGAGGTGGCGGAGGGATCTTCTTGTGCAGCGTGCAACATGTGGGTGGGGGTTGTGAGCACCATCAGCTTGCCCAACCGTGGCTGTCGCTCTTCAGTGCACCACAGCCCTGCCTCCCCCAGGTCACTGCTCCCACCTCCTCAAGCCCGCGCCCCCCACCTCTCCCCTCCTCTCCTCCCTCGCATTCTCCACGCCTCACCCCATACCTGCCTCCTCCCCCCTCCCCCCTCCCTCCCTCCCTCCCTCCCTCCCGTAAGTGCAGGCGCTGGCCACGCAGGAGGCCAACCGGGCGGCGCAGAACCGGCTGCCCCCGCTGTGGGCCATCGTGGCCATGGCAGTGCTGGGCTTTGACGAGTTTGTGGCCGTCCTCTACAACCCCCTCTGGCTCATCGTCCTCCTGCTCCTCTTCCTCTTTGGGCGCACCGTCTACCAGGTGGGGCAGGACCCAGGGCGGAGGGACTTTCCCGCCTGGGAGGAAGGGCCAGCTGGCAGCGGCCGACTGGTGGGCAGTGTGGCCGCGGTTGCGGTGGCGGAGCGGGCAGCGGCGGGCAGCTGCTGTGGCTGGTCGGCTACTGTGCGCGCTGCCTGCAGCATTTGTTGGTGACCAGGGCTCCAGCTTTTGGGGGCGGAGGGAGCAGTGCCCGGCGCCTGCGCCTGCCAACCAAAATCTGCACCCCTCCGCCCTCGTTCCTGCGCCCGACCACCCTCCCCGCTCCCCCTGCCTGCCTGCCTCCCTCACGTGCGCGCTCTTCCCCTCCCTGCCTCCCGCCCTCCCTCCCCCCTGGCCGCAGGAGATGGACGTTGAGGGCGAGATGCAGCGGGGGCTGCTGCCGGGCGCCATCTCCCTCTCCTCCAAGTTTGTGCCCGCCCTCAAGAAGGTGACCGCACAGACCTTCGAGTCGGCCAAAACCTTCATGGCAGACACCCCCGCCGGCGGGAACAACCCCGCGGGGGCTGCCCGGGAGGGGGAGCGGCGCCGGCGCGGCGGAGACGACGCTGCAGCGGCGGCGGCGGCGGCGGGGCTGCGCAACCGCAGGCAGGCGCGGGAGGTGGAGCTGTCAGAGGGAGGGAGCCTGGACTCGAGCAGCACCTCTCAGTTTGAGGCCAACATGGCGGCAGCGGCCCTTGGCAGCCGCAAGGACGACTGAAGCACCACTTTGCTGGCCTTCTGCCGGGCCCTCACTTGTCCTGCTCCCTTGTTGCTGGCCCCAGCTGCGTCCTCTCCCTGCTCCGCATGCCCTCCCTGTAAAGCCTGCTCTCTCCTATGCTCGTTTGGCTTTCTGCTGCTTAGTTTGTGTTTGTTTTGGGCCAGCTGTTGATGCGGTGTAAGCCCCACCGATGGCTCCAAAAGGTGTGGGTGCCTCGCGCCCACACATATATGCTGAAGTGAAGAATGGTCACGGCATGTGATGAGGTGGGGCGGGCGGCACAATACGTGAGGGCGACTTGGGCTGAGGGCGTCCACCCTCATCCCCCTACCTCCCCATTGTCGTAATGAAACTTCGGAATGGGCAACCACATCTGCATACATTAAGCATGCCCCAGAGGAATTCCCCTCCTGATTTTCTTTGGGAATTCCCCTCTTGGCCCAGGGGTAACTCCCCTCCTCATTCAAGCCGCCTCCTATCAACCACTTCGCCGCCAAATGCAAAGGCGTGCTTTAACCACCCCTTCTTGCCCTCGCCTATGCCAACCCACACGCCAAACTGCAAAAGGCCCCATCTCCTCTCTCTATCTGCGTTTTGATGCTGGTTGGGATGCTTACACAAAGGCAAGCAAGCATGTGTGTGTCCTAGCGTGTGGCAGGCTGCCCGGGCGGCCGCGTGGCGCCGGGGCCGCCCGCCGCCTGGCCGCTCAGTCCGGCCTTCAGCTCGCTTCAGCTCGGTGTAACAGATCACTTCAGCTTCTTCTTGGGCCTGTAGTAAAGAAAGGGGGAGACAGTCGGGGGAGGAGTGGGACCGCGGCGGGGCGGGGCGGGCGGCGGTACCGCCGCCCAACAGCGGCAGCAGGCTGCTGCTTCAAACCAGCGGCCCCCTGCTTGCGCCCCTACCTCAGCTGGTTGGTGTGACCGCACTTCTTCTTGCTGCAAGCACAGGGAAGGGTTGAGAGCCAGGAAGAATCGGTCAGCAGGTTGGCACATACCCCCAGAGACCGCCGGGGGCAAGTGTCGGTATGCCTGTCCACGCTTATCCAACCTGGCAGGCAGCCAGCTTGCTGCAGGAAGCTGGACAGGGCATGCAACCGTGGCGCACACCACCCTTGCCGAGCTGCCACCCAACGTGTGACGCCACCGCTCATCATTGCCGTGCCCAACACTCTCCACATCCCTGCCCTCTCACTCCTCCCTCCCACTCACCGGCAGTTGACCGCGCGGGGGTGCAGGCGGGCGTAGCACCTGTGGGGCAGGGCACAAGCGGAGCAGAGCAGGGGCAGGTTGGGCGTCAACTTGGCTGTCTACCAGAGAGTGTGTCGGCGACTGCACTGGGCGCATGCCATGGTATGGTGCATGTGGGCGCAAGGGCAGCATGCTGATGTTGTGTAGCTTAGGTTGGCGGGAGCAGTCGGGCAGCGAGAGTGAGGGATGATGCAGGGAGCAGGGTGCAGTTGTGTGTGTTGAAGGATGTCTCTCTGAAGAATGACCCCGCAGACGTGGCAGGAGCGGCCGCAGGGCAAAGTGAGGAGAGGCGGGTAGCGTGATGTGGGGTGCATATTCATCTCAAGAGCGGTCAAAGGAACTCTCGAGCCAAACTTTGAGTCACCCGGTGCATGCGTGCATGCATGCATGCAGCTCTGGGCGCACGTGCCTGCCGCCTGCACGGCCGCCTCAAACCGCCACCTCTAGCCAAGCCTGCTCTGCTCACCCAACGAACGTGCCTTCAATTGATCTAGCACACTTCCCGGCCCCGCACAGCGACTTCAGAGGACCAACTCCCTGCACTCCCCTCCCCCACGCGCTCACACCGAGGCGGACACCCCTCACACTCCCTGCCCACCACTCCCCTGCCCACCACTCCCACGCCTCACTACTACCAGCAGCTCACTTGCGGCAGATCATCTTGTCCTGGTTGTACTTGCGGGCCAGGATCTGCAGGGAGGGCTCGATGATGCCGCCGCGCAGGCGCAGCACCAGGTGGAGGGTGGACTCCTTCTGGATGTTGTAGTCGGCCAGGGTGCGGCCGTCCTCCAGCTGCTTGCCGGCGAAGATCAGGCGCTGCTGGTCCGGGGGGATGCCCTCCTTGTCCTGCAAGCGGGCGGGCAGGGGAGGCAGGGAGCCACGCGGGCGGCGGAGCAGGTGGGCAGGGGAGCGACGGGGTGCAGGCCAGGGCAGCAACAGGTGCATGGCATGGCCCTCAATGCCGGCCTGGGGTGCCCGCCCCGGCTGCGCTGCGTCGCCGCCACGTCCTTGCCCATGCCCAGCCTTCGGGAGTCGCAGCTCTAGCGCAAGCAGCAGCAGCAGCAGCAGCAGCACGCTGCCATGCCTGCCCGCCAGGCCCCACCTGGATCTTGGCCTTCACATTCTCGATGGTGTCCGAAGACTCCACCTCGAGGGTGATGGTCTTGCCTGCAGGGGGCGCACAAACAACAGAACAGTGGCGGCAGCAGCAGCACGGTGAGCCACGGCAGCAGCATGGACGATGGTCAAAATGCGGCGCCAGGAGGGCGCACGACATGGTGCGCCGAGCCCGCCACAAGCTGCAGGCCGACCGCCTGCTCCGCTGCCTGCCCAACTGCCAGTCCAGGTCAGTCGGCCAGGGCGCGTGGCAAGCCGTAGGTGTGTGCTCCTCACCCGTGAGGGTCTTCACGAAGATCTGCATCGTGTTGCTCTGCAGGGCAGGCGGGCAGGCGGGCGGGCGGGCAGAAGCGGGCAGGCATAAGTCAGGCGGCGGCACCCTGACGGGTGCAGCAATCGACGGCACGCTGGGATGCCAGCGGTGGCGCTGGCGGCGGCGGCGGCAGCCCGGGGTGCTGATCTGCAGCTGCTGCAGCCTCCTGCATCGCTGGCCACTGCGCCAGGGCGGCGCCCAACGGTGCCGTCCCCTGCGCTGCACCCGCGGCGCTGTCAGCAATCCGGGTCATGCCATATCATCTGGCCAGCAATCTGTGTTGTTTGCCGCCCCCAATGCTGCTGAGTAACCGCGCACTGCTGCCTCCGTAACAGTCCCCTTTCGGCAAGGTGGCGGCCACCCTGCCGCCGCCACCCTTTATGCTCCAGCTGCCCCCGCCGCGGCTCACTGCTGTCGCTTCAGGCAACCAGGCTCCTTGAGCTCCGAGCCTTGAGAGGCTGGGGCAGACCGCTGGGAGGACTTGATGCCGCCTGCTGCCGTCAACTTGGTTCCCCGCGGCGCAGCTGCCTGCTGGCTGGGCTGTTACTCCCGTCAAGGCTGCAACTGGCGCGCCGTGCAGCGCAGCGCTCCCCTTGCTACGCAGCGGTGCATGGCAGGCGGCGCGGCGGCGGCAGACGGGCAGAAAGCAAGTGCACGCACCTCCCTGACCGCCACGAGCCGAAAAGAGGGCGATGCCCGCTGGGAGGGCCGCCTTGGAGCAGCCAGGCTAGACCCCAGCACGGCCCCAGCACGGCGAGTCCCCCAGCGAGCTCTCCAAAAGCCAATTGGTTGAGAGGTGCCCCTGCTCAGGCCTTGCCAATCGCAGGGGTTCGTCGTCACGAACACCACTCGCACATGCCATGGTGGGCCGCCCCTGTCTCACGCGGCACCCTGCGAGCAATACCCCCAGCAATGCCCCCAGGCCCATGTGCAAAGGCGGTGTGTGCGTTCCAAGTGTCTTCTGCTGCTGCAGGGGCGCGCCCCCTTCTGCGGGGCCTGCCCACCCAATAATAAGCTGGGCACCGTTTTGACTCTGAAGTTCCCGCTCGAAAGCTTTGCGGCTTGCTCTTGATCGCAGTATGCTTTGTGCCTGTCGTGTGCAGTGCCAGTGAATCCTGTGGACAGTGGGACAGTGGCTCAAGCAGTGCAGGAAAGGAGTGCTTGGTGGCCGTGCTGCAGGATGGGAGGGGTGGAAGACGTGCCGCCCAACGCTGCGCCGGACGTGGCAGCCTCCAGCCCCTGTCCAGATGCTCATGTCAAATTAAGCAGCACATGAAAGCGCGCCCAGTGATAGACTCCTTGTCTTCAATCACAAAGGGCTGCCATTGGCGGCCTCATCCTGTCTCGACGCGGAGCAAGTTGTGCCTCCGCGCCGCCCGCACCGTGCTGTGGGGAGGTCAGCGGTCAATGTGTGAAGAGGTGTTCAATGCGAGAAATCATTCAGCACTTGCGACAGCGTGACTGCACACATGTGTGATGCAGAAGCACAGACATGGCAGCCTACCAGCGGCTTGGGGTCAAATTGGGTGCTTGAGCAGCGGAGCCTTGGCATGGAAGGGCGGGCAAGCTGGTTTCCGCTGATTGCTGGCACATCGATGGATTACCGCTTTTTGCAAATGGAAAGTAGTCAGAGCCGCCAAGGCACTCACTCTGTCAAGCTGCACACTTGCCTGCCCATTTGGGGTTGGGCTAGTTGGGTGATCAGTGGGCTAAGGACTTGGGGGCCACCATTTGCTTGCACAGGCAGATGGCATGCACATGAAGAGATGGTGCCCGCCCCCACTGCCAGGAATGCAACGGGCGGGTGCTGTAGCTGCGCGTGCACAGCAAGCGATGCTGTCTCTGACTGAGCCATGTGACTGTGCTATTCCAAGTCATGAGGTACTGTGGGCCTGGCTAGGGGGCCAGCACGAGCGCTTGGGAGGACGCGCACTCCATTGCCCTAGGCTTGCTGCAGACACCCTAAGCTGTCCAGCGGCACAGAGCCGCCCCGCGCATGCAAGGCGCGTGCAGGCCTGCCAGGAGACAGGGCACGGCTGGCAGGTCACACCGACCCGGGGGCCATGCTGCTCTATGGGGGTGCAGGGCACGGCGCCTGCAGGCGCGGAGCACACATACAGCTGTGCAGCAGGCAAGTGGGCGGCACCCGCCAGGAGGCAAACCCCCCAGGGGTTTGCTGGCATGTCCTGCACCATTCGGCACGCTTGCATCAGGCGCATCGTGTTACGCTCGCCGGAGGAGAGATCAGGGGGGCGAAGGAATAAAGTGGGTGGGCGGTCGGTGGGAGGAGCCGAGTGCCTGCGCCGCGGTTGTCAGGCCCAATTCACATCGTTGAAGCTGCAGGACTCCCCTGGAATCGAGGGACAGCCCCACTACGCGCCAGCAACGCGGTTTCAGCGCTCAAACTTGAGCACCGCACAACAAATAGAAAGGCGCTGAGAATCAGGCATGTTCGGCACCCTCTGCTCTGCATCACGCACTGTCACAGACTGCGGGATCCCCCTGCCCCGCCTTTAAGAGCTTGCAGCGCGCAGAGACGACTGGAGAGGCGCCTGGACTGGCAGCCCTCCTCCTGCTGGACATGGCTCAGGGCTCCGGTCCTGCGGTATGGAACACGCGAACCAGCTGCCCTTAGGCCTGGGCCTGCCTCAGGTATGCTGCCGGCGCCATCTCCCCCTGCCGCTGACTGGCGCCGAGCGAAACTCGCCCTCCCGCAGATGCACTGCGCTAGTGCTCACGTGCAGGCTCCGGCACGCAACCCCGGAGGCTCGCCCGCCCAGGCGCCCGCGCTCAAGACTGCAAAAATCCCCCACCCCCTTCCCGCTTGCAGACGCACTCGGCAGACCTCCACGACCTGCAGCAAGGCATCCAGGATGTGCTAGGGGGCAGCCAGGGCTCCCTGCTGCCCATCCCCGGCCGGCCCGGTGAGCGCCGCCCCGCCGCTGCTGCCCCCGCCGACCGCCGCCGGCGCGCCCGCTCCCGACTGCTCAATCTTGGTGCTCGGTGCAGCAGCCCCACCCATGCCGCACCACCCTGCCTCCCTCCCCCTTGCAGATGCCGCCTCGCTGCCCATGGTGGACCAGCACGGCCACGCGCTGGGCGGGCACGCGCCGCTGGCGGGGCTCGACTGGCCAGGCCTGCTGACCGGCGAGCCCGATGTGGCTAGCCAGGTGCGAGACACCAACTGCAGCGCGCCGCGGGGCGCGCGGGCAGCGCCGCCGTCGGCGCCTCTGTCAGAGGATGAGGTTGACCAGGATGAGGATGACGAGGATGACGAGGGAGAGGATGAGGGCGGCGCGGCCGGCGGCGCGGGCGGCATGGAGGGCAACGAGACAGGCAGCTCGGGCCGCCCTGGCCGCGGGGTGAAGCGCAAAAAGGCCGGCAAGGCAGGCGGCAAGCGCAATGCGACGCCGGTGGGTGGGCAGGGCAATGTTTGGGGCTCGGCAGGGGTCGGGATGTGAGGCGTTCGGGGCACCTTCTCGCGCAGCTTCCAGCCGGCGCGTACCTGGCGTAATCCGCTCGCTGCGCAGAATGGCCGTGCATGCATCCAGTGTGGATTAGCAGATCCGCAGGGGTCAGCAGGCAGTCAATTTGCAGACTGTGCGCTGCACCCGCGTGCTCAGGCCCTTGATGGCTGTAGGGCCTACATTTGGGGAAGAGTTACAAATGGGGTCGCCTGTTGAAGCCTGATAGCACCCACTCAGCTCCCTGCCTGACACGCGTGCCCGCCGCTATGCTTGATCACCCACTCATGCACGCTCATGCCCCGCCCCCGCCGGTGCAGGGCATGCAAGGCCGGTTCAGCGGGCGGCTGGGCACCAAGGAGGACGAGAAGCGGCTGGCAGCTGAGTGCCGCCTGATTGGGCCCCTTCTGGGCGGCGCGGCACGCGGCGAGAAGAGCCTGCACACGCTGGCCAAGCTGGTGCGGGCCATTGCGGCAGGTCAAGTGCGAGCGCACCTGGAGGCGGTGGATGCTGAGCGCCAGGTGGGTGCTGGCGGGGAGGCTTGGTGGGTGCTGGGGAGTCCACTGCTGGTGTGTGCGTGGTGGAGCACATTGGTGCCTGGGTGCTTGGCGGGCAGCCTGCCAGGTCCCGTTACGGCGGGGAGGCAGATGGTCGGGCGGTTTGCAGCCTCCCTTTGCGCCCAGGGTAGAGGGGAGGCAGATGGTCAGATGCGAGCGGGGGCACCGGTGGGTGCTTCCCCTGCTTGAGTGCTGGCCTTGTCTGGTGCCAGCACTGCCGCCACCTCCCTGCCTGCCTGCCCCTCTTGCTCCCTGCCTCACCCTCCCGTCTGCCTGCCTGCCCCTTCTGCCTGGCGCAGGACCTGCGTGCCAAGCTGCTGCTGCTGTCGGATGGCGACGGGCAGCAGCTGGTCCGGCTGCAGGACGACAACACGCAGCTGCGGCGGGAGCTGCAGGCGCACGAGCGCACCATTGCTGAGCTGGAGCAGCGGCTGTCGAACGCCAACAACCGGCTGCACGCGGCGCTCAACCAGGGTGCTGCCATGGCGGAGCGTGCGGCTGGCGCGGAGCAGGCCATGCACCGGGCAACCTCGATGCCGGGCACGGCACCAGTCAGCCTGGCTCTGGCAGCTGCAACGGCAGCAGGCGGCATGAGCATGCCCATGCCCACCAGCCTGCCGGTGCCCACGCTGGTCAGCGTGCCAGCGCCGCCGCCCCAGCAGCCGCAACTGGTGCTGGCGGGGCAATCGGCGGGGCTTGCAGCACACCTGGCGTCAGCGGCGATGCCCACGCTGGCAGCCGCGCCCGTGGCCACCACCGCAGGTCTGGCTGGCATGCAGCCCACGCTTGCAATGGCAGATGCGGCGCAGCAGCACCAGCAGCAGCAGCAGCAGGCGCACGCGCACGCGCTGGCAGGCATGCAGCCGGCCGCTGTGGTGGTGAGCATGCCGGCCCAGGCAGCCGGCGCGCCCGTGCTGATGCACACCGCCAGCGGTGGTCTGCAGCCCGCAATGATGGCAGCGCAGCCGACAACCACCAACCTGTCTGGCGGCACGTTGGGGGCAGCCAAGCCCACTCTGCCGACCATGTCAGAGGCTCTGTCGGGAGAGGTTGGCGGTATGCAGCCGGCGCTGATGCCCGCACCTGCACAGCCACAGCTGTCTGGCCCAGGCAGTGAGCCAGCGGCAGCGGTGGCCGACCAGGCTGCCCAAAACCTGAACCAGCAGGCGCAGCACCTGACCGTGCAGGCGTCGCTGCATGGCCAGGCAAAGTCGCAGGCCACCAGCCAGGCCCAGCAGCTGGCGTCGCAGGCGCAGCTGCACGCGCAGGCGTCGGTACAGGCTGCAGTGCAAGCTGAGCAGTTGAAGCAGACGCTGGCAGGTGCGACTGGGTGGGGGCAGTTGTGGTACATGTGCAGAGAGGAGGGAATGCTGGGTCGTGGGAAGCTTGCGCTCACAGCCGCAGGTGTATGTGACCACACGCTGCACGCCTGTTCACGAGCAGCTCACGACTGATGTACCACATCGTTCCTCCCCGCCTTGCGCCACTGCAGTCCTGCCAGACACGCAGCAGGCGCAGCATGCTGTGGCCACAGTGCAGAACCTGGAGGAACGTGCCAAGGCGCATGCTGACATCACCACGCAGGTAGGGATGCCGCCAGTTCAGCACTTAAAACAAGGAGAAAGAGAGAAGTGGCAGGTGCCAGCTGCAGAGGCAGGTGCCAATGCGGAGGCAGCCTCTGGTGCAAAAGTATGGTCTGCTTCCCCCGGCCCACACACCAGTTGCCGTAAGCCGTCCCAGCTTGCACCTGTGACCGACCCCACGCCTGGCTGCGCTGCGCTGTGCCCTGCAGGCTGTGGCCCAGGCGCGTGAGCTGCAGGAGAAGGCGCAGGTGCACGCTGCGGAGCAGGCCAAGGCCATGGCGCAGGCCAACATGCTGCAGGCGCACGCGCAGTCGCTGCAGGTGTCGGTGCAGCAGATTGAGGCAGCACAGCAGGGCACGCAGACGGCACCACCGACGGGCACGACGACGTCGGGCCCGCCCCCTGCCGCCACCGCGGCAGCGCCTGCCATGTCTGGAGAGCTGCTGCCCATCCAAGTAGCCTCGGGCTCCCTTCCCAGCCTGCCACCGCCTGTGGCTGTGGCGCCCGCAGCAGGACTGCACGTGCAGGCGCAGGTGCAGCAGCCTGCTGCCAGCAGCGTCAGCCGGTCGGCCGGAGACGTCGTGATGGCAGAGCTTGGCGGGCTGCTGCCCGGCACGCCCACCGATGCAGCGGCGGCGGCGGCGGCGGCCGCGGCACAGCAGCATCTCCAGCAGGCGGCTGCGATGCCAGCACAGCTGCCGAATGGGCAGACGGTGCAGGTGATGGTGTCCCCCCCGGTGATGGCACACGCCGGCTCTGGCGCCATGCCCACTGTGGTGGCCGCACCTGCACCGCTACCCCAGCAGCCGGTGCTGCAGCCCAGCGTGGCACCCGCAGCCCCGTCCGTGGCGCAGGCCAGTGTCGATTCGGTGGCACTGCAGCAGGCGGTGGCGGCACAGCAGCACGCTCAGCTTCAGGAGCTGGCAGCCCTGCAGCAGGCGCAAGTGCAGCAGCAGGCAGCACAGCAGCAGGCGGCACAGCAGCAGGCGGCACTTGCAGCAGCGGCACAGCCCAGTGCCGACCCGGCTGCTCTGCAGCAGGCAGTCGCTGCGCAGCAGAATGCTCAATTACAGGAGCTTGCAGCCCTGCAGCAGGCGCAGGCGCAGCAGCAGGCGGCGCAGCAGCATGCATCTATGGGTGCGCCGCTGGTCCAGGCAGCTGCACAGCCCAGCGACTCGGCTGCTCTGCAGCAGGCGGTGGCGGCTCAGCAGACTGCACAGCTGCAGGACCAGCTCGTGGCCCTGCAGCATGCCCAGGCGCAGCAGCAAGTTGTGCAGCAGCAGGCTGCGGTTGCCGCGGCACAGCACCAGGCAGCGGCGGTGGCAGTGCAGGAGCAGCTTGTGATTGCCCACAACCAGCAGCAGGCAGCGGCTGCCGCTGTTGCTCATGAGCAGCTCACCATGGCGGTGTCTCAGCAGATCCAGCAAGCAGCGAACGGCAGCATGAGCCTGCAGCAGGGCAGCGTCAGCCTGCAGCAGCAACTGCAGATGCAGCAGCAGCAACAACAGCAACAACAACAGCAGCAGCAGCAATTGCAGGTCCAGCAGCAGCAGCAGCAGCCACAGCAGCAGCAGCAGCAGCAGGCCCTCAGCGGCCGCAGTGGCGGCAGCAGCCTCCAAATTCAGCGTGCTGCCAGTGGCAGCCTGCAGCAACAGCTGGCGGCGCAGCAGCAGCAGGCGGCGGCACAGGAACAGCTGGCCGCGGCTGCCCAGCAGCAAGCTGCTGCTGCTCAGCAGCAGGCTGTTGTAGCGCAACACCAGCTGCAGCAGGCAGTCGCCGCGCAGCAGCACCTGCAGCAACAGGCTGTGGCTGCGCAGCAACAGGCTGCAGTCGCGCAACATCACCTGCAGCAGCAGGCTGCAGCAGTAGCGCAGACGCAGGTGGCTGTGGCTGTCCAGCAGCAGCAGGAGCTGCACCATATGGTGGTTGTTCAGCAGCAGCAGGAGCAGATCAACCAGATGGTAGCCGCTCACCAGCAGCAGGAGCAGCTCAACCATATGGCAGCTGCTCACCAGCAGCAAGAGCAGATGAACCAAATGGTAGCCGCCCAGCAGCAGCACGAGCAGATGAATCATATGGCGGCCACTCAGCAGCAGCAGGAGCAGATGAACCAAATGGTAGCTGCTCACCAGCAGCAGGAGCAGATGAATCAGATGGCGGCCGCTCAGCAGCAGCAGGAGCAGATGAATCAGATGGCGGCCGCTCAGCAGCAGCACGAGCAGCTAAACCAGATGGCAGCCGCCCAGCAGCAGCAGGAGCAGCTAAACCAGATGGTCGCCGCCCAGCAGCAGCAGGAGCATATGAATCAAATGGCGGCCGCTCAGCAGCAGCAGGAGCAGCTAAACCAGATGGCAGCCGCTCAGCAGCAGCAGGAGCAGCTAAACCAGATGGCAGCCGCCCAGCAGCAGCAGGAGCAGCTAAACCAGATGGCAGCCGTCCAGCAGCAGCAGGACCAGCTTAACCAGATGGTCGCTGCTGCAGCAGCGATGCAGTCAATTGCTGTGCCGCCGCTGCAGCAAGTGCTGTCGACGCCGCAGGTGGTGCAAGTCGACTTGGCCACAGCGCAGCAGCAGCAGCAGCAGCAGTTCCTGCAAGCAGCTGCCGCCGCGGTGGCTCCCACCCCCGCGCCTGCTGCTGCCTCGGCCATGCTGCAGCCAACGCCGCCCAGCCTGCACAAGGCTCAGAGTGCTACGGGTGAGTGGAAGCCGCTGGCCTGCAATGTGTTTGTGCGAGCTGCCCACGTGCAGCTGCCAGGGGGCCCGGCCCTCCACTCCGCCTCCCGCATCAGGCCATGCCTTCCCAGCTCGTTACACCCACGGGCCGCTGCCGCGCACCGCCTCAGCCGCGTCTGCTTCTCCCCGGGCGTCTTCTCTGATGCAGGTCCCATCAAGATGGAGCCTCTGGGGTCCTCCAGCATGCCGGCCTCCAGTGGCAATGCAGCTGCACTGATGGAGGCTGTGGCTCTGAGTCGTGGCAGCCGTGACACCATGGTGAGGAGAGCTGTGCTGATGCCGCGTCCATGCCACGCTGTGTGTGGGGTGTCCGTGGTTGCTGCCGCCAGCCAAGTCGCCAGCTCTGCCTGCGGCCCGCCCGCTCATAGCCAGCTTACACCCGCGCCCCTCCCTGCCTGCCTCTGCAGCCTGGCGGGTTCCCAGGCCCAGCTGCCATGCCGGCGCAGCCTGCACCGGTGCCCACGCTGCACTCGCTGCCTGCCATGCCTCCCGGCCCGGAGCTGTCCACCGGCCTCACGCCGCAAGTAGGCCCGCTGGACCTGCCACCTGGCATCGAAGCCATTGTGCCCACCAACCAGCCCCTCACAGGTGTGTGAGCACGCAGGCATGGTGGTGCCGCTGTGTGCGGGCGGGCGGGCGGGTTAGCTGTGCGCTGCTGTGGGGGCATCGCTTGGCTTGATGTTTGTGTGCACTGCCAGCCAGCCAGCCAAGAGAGCGTTGCCCGGCCAGACAGAAGCACCAGGCGTGACCACCCGTTCTGCCTGGGCGCAAGCACCCGTGCCCGATCACCTTGCAAGCAAACAGGAAGGCCTCTTCTCTGCCTGTTCCCCATGCAGGCGACCCCGCCTCGCTGCAGGCGGCAGCAGCCATGGGCCCGGTGGTCAGCATCCCGCACCCTTGCGCCTCTGAGGGTGTGCCGGTGGCCTCCGGGAGCAGCTTGTGAGCGGGGCATGCGGCAGCCCGCCGGTTCCAAGCCGGTGCGCGGCAACGCCGCGCAGCCGCGCCCGTGATGCCTGCATGCCCATCGTGCTTCCCACTCTTGCCACAACCGAAGATCCCTTCTCTTTTGTTTCAAAACTGTTCCCGCCGGCCGCTCCCTGTGCTTGTGGCCCCAACCCTAGTCCCACCCTCGGGTCGTGTGCTTGTGGCCCAAACCCTAGCCCCACCCTCGGGTTTTTACCTGGTGCCATGCACCCCGTCCCATCAGCCCCCAATCGTTGGTTATGCAGCATTTCATAGTGAGGCGCAGGCATCAGGTGCCGCCGCACCCTGCCCCGGCTTCGCCCGCCCCCCACCCCCCGGACCCCCTGCGCATCCCCTTTTACGCGTCTGACCCCTCCCCTCCTCCCGTCGCCTCGCCCCTGCATTGCCCCATTCATCGCGCCGTCCCTTGCGTGCGCTCCCACACCCTCGCCACCACCCCCCACCTGACTGCCCGCCTTTTCCCCTGTGCCACCCCGTCGTCCACCTCCCCCGCCTTTTGTGTCTCTGTACATATAGTGTTTTTTAATCCTCCCACGGCGCGCGCCAGCAGGCAGCTCTGCCTGTTTGCAGCCTTGCGTATGCATCTGCAGGGCGCGCACCCTTCCCCTGCCCACCCTCACCAGCCCTCTTCGATTTCCCGCAAGCCTCCCCCGCGGCACTCTTCTCCCGATTCTTCTCCCCCTCCCTTGCACCCACCATTCATTGGGAACCCACCGTACGCAATTGACGGTGCAACCCCGTGTTCTTTCCGCTCCCCTTCAGTGCTACCCTACCCTGTTCCCCCTACGACCCAAGCAGACCGCAGCATGAGGCTACGCACCACGTTCTTCCTCACTCATCCCTTCCCCCGTCCAGTCCCCCCGTCGCAACGTTTCTCTGCCCTGCCATCCTTGTATAGAGCCCCATTCAAGTAGAGTGTTGTGTAATCCATCCACAGTTGTCATGAAAGGGAGTGTGGCGCCACAAGTGTCGGCCCGCCTGGCGGCGCCCGCGTGGCACCGCCAGGGAGCTGGACTGAATTGTTGCGGCGGAGAGCCCCTGGGATGTGTTCATATACGCGGTGTTGCTCGGGGACAGCTTTGGGCCGGCTATCACGGACTTCACGGCTGACGCTGGGCGCTCGAGGTGCGCGCAATTTGGAACATGCCCCCGCATCCAAGCCCCCCGGGCACTCCTGCCACAACATGCCCCTGCACAGACGCGACATGCAGGGGGATCGACCGTCCGCGTGGCTCGACATCCCGAGCATCTCCCTCAGCAGATTGGATTGCGGACTGCCGCTCTCTGTTCGCCCTGCCCTGCAGGAGACCGCTCAGAGGCCCCTGCAGTCCCGGATCGGCGCCATGAAATCTGGAACGGCGCGCCTAGTGCAGGCGGTGCTGCTGCTGGCGGCAACGCTGGCGTCAGCCGCTGTGCCAGCACAGGTGCGAGCCAGCCCTGACGCATCTCTGAGCTTTCCCCATGCCCCGTCCATCCCGCGAGCTGCTGGAAAGCTGCAGAACGACCTCACTTTGCACACACCTTTTGCGCTGTGCTGCAGGCCAAGCGTGCCGGAACCGCCGCAGTGCAGGTGCCCGTCATCCACTCGGCCGCAAACCGTGGCCTGGACCCAATCCCATTCGCAGCTTACACACGCAGACACTACTACCAGGTGCGCACCTTTGCGAAATTAGGCAGGAAGGAAACCCAGGGAACGGGCAGGCGGGCGGGTGGGCAGGTAGTGACAGGGCAGCTATGGTAGGGTGGGTCGCCGTGGAGGCATGCACCAGCATTCGGACGCCTGCAGGCCAACGCCCCAGCAGGCAAGAAGAGCGACAGTGCCGCTGTTGCTGCGGCGGCTGCTGCATTGTGCACGTCATCCTTACACCTGCCCCTGCTTGCTGCCCGCCCCCCCAACCGCCCCAGCAGGTGCCTGAGAAGCCCGTGGGCACGGTCGTGTTCTTCCCCGGCTGCGCCCGCTCCTCCCGCACCTTTTGGCCCTACCACCCCGTCAGATGCCCCGAGTGCCAGGGTGAGAGCAGGGGCGGGGTGGTGGCAGGGGCACGCTAACTGCAGCACTGCAGCATCAGAGGAAAGGGCGGGCCACGGGTCGGTGGGTGATGGCCAGAGGACGGGCTGGCAGGCAGGCAGGCAGGCAGGCGGGCGGGCGGGCCACCCCATGCTCGAGGGTGCTTGCGGGGGGTGCCCAGAGCCAACTGCCCACTGCTCTTCCGCCACCTGCATATACGGAGCCGCAGGCTTTTGACAGGGGGCAGCCCAAGCAGCCACCAGCCCTATCACTGTCCCGGGTGCCATGCGGTGCCGCCCTCTTGCTACGTGTGCCTGCAACGTGACCCAGCATTGGCTATTGTGCCGCTGCAGGCTTCCCGGAGGAGATGGCCCAAACCAAGATGGCGCTTGCCCGGGGCTATGCCGTGCTCACCCCCACCGCCAAGGCCCAAAACTCGTGCTGGAGCTCGGGGGGGTACTACCGCACGAACGACCAAGCACAGGTGGGTGCCTCCTCATCTCCTTCAAGCTCGATGCAGGCGCTGCGCTGCGCCGTGCTGCGCTACGCCGCGGCCCACCGCTTGTTGCACCGCCTTGTTGTAAAGCAGCTGCACCGTGCCTGCCCAACTTCCTGCCTGTCTGCCCACACCGGCACCACTGCCCCCACCCCGCTCCCTGCCACCCCACCCTGCCCAACCCCACCCCACCCCGCCCCCGCCAGGCGATGACCATCATTGCCGACTTTGTGCTCGAACACAGGCTGCACAACAAGCCCATCTACCTGTGGGGGGTGAGCAGGACGCTGGGGGGGAGGGCAGTGCGGGTGTGCACCTGTTGGGTGCGACCCACCGCTGCTGCTCCTGCACACCTCCCCCAAACCGGGCCCCAACTCTCAGCCGGTCTCCGCCCCTCCCCGTTGCACCCACGCACACTATCCTCCCCTCCCCAACCAAACACCCCCTGCACAGGCCTCGAGCGGCGCCACGTTTGCGCTGAAGATCCCCGGATACCTGGGGCGATTCATCAATGCAGACCGGTGGGTGTGCAGCAAGCAGGCCACACCAGGCGCGCGGGTGACGTGCCGCGACCCCTACCTGCGCTGGGAGCTGCCCTCCATCCCCAAGATGCGCCTGCTGCTGCGCCAGGTCAAGGGCACGATCTCCGGTGAGCCCTGCCCCACTCCAGTGTGCACCCGTGCGGCCCTTTAAACCTTGCGGGACGAGGGCACAAGCTGTAGCCGCGCAGTGCTGTGTCTTTGGGAAACCGGCTTGTCAAGGCAGGGGGGCGTCACACCCTTCCCCCCCTCAAGGGAAGGGTGTCCTTGGGGAACGCGGCCCCCTCCTGCAGGCAGCCTCGAAGGGGAACAGGAACCCTGCCATGCGTGCTGCAGCTGCCCCGACTGCGTGCCACGTGCCCCCAGCCCAGCGACTGCCCTGCCCCTGCCCCCCTCACAAGCTGTGCCTTGTTCCGACGTGCTTGCCCCCCCATCTGCAGTGGGTTCCACACCTGAGCCCCGCGACTGGGGCATCTTCAAGCGTGATAACACGCTAGCAGTGAAGCCCTACCCTCCCGTTGTGTGGGTGGCCATGTCGGTGAGGGGCTGCACCCGGGGCTGGCACGGGGGCAAGCGTAGGGCTGCAGGGGTGGGGTGGGGGGCAATGCTTCCACAGACATTGAGGGCTGCCATCTACCGGCCTGCCTGCCTGCCCTGCCTGCCTGCCTGCCTGCCCACCTGCCTGCCTGCCCCCTCCTCCATGCAGAACGACACGTGGGGCATGAAGCAGGCTCCCGTCAATGTTGGTGTCCTGGCGCGCAACCGCGTGCGCAGCACCATTGTTGTGGTGGGTTCAAGGGGGAAGGGGAGGGGAGGAGGCACTGGCATGGGCACCGTGCATGGCCAAGTGGTTGGCAGCTGGTGCCAGGCTGGGGAGGCGGGCAGGCACCCAGGCTTACCCAGGCACACTTGGGCCCGCTTGCACCGCCCACACCGCCCTCACCAGGCCCCTGACTTTCGCCCCATTCCCTCGCTCACCTGCCCCCCCATCTGCTCTGCCTTCCCCCGCTCCCCGCCCTGCCCTGCAGTCCCACTCCCGCCAGGTCAGCCCCACCTTCTTTTCGGACCGCGTGCCCACGCTGACGCGCGCCCAGAGCATCGCGATCGTGGCGGGGCTGAAGCGCATCGGGATGCTGGACCGGCGTGGCTGGCTGGTGGACAACCCTAAGAACCACGAGGTGTGTGTGTGGGGGGGTGTCTGTCTGTGGGTGTGTCTCTGTGTGGGTCTGTGTGTGTCTTGTGTGCGTGGCGGGAGGTGCCCGCGTCTCACTCTCCCCCTAACCGGCGTGCGCTTTTGTGCGCGTGCGGCGGCGGGCGGCAACTGGGTGGGTACTTGGTGGTGGTGGTGGGCTCAGTTTGCGCGACCTCTTTCCCAGACTGGGAGGGGTTCGTGTCTCATTACAAGAAGGGCGATGGGTGTGCAGGTGCGAGGGCAGGTGGGAGGGCGGATGGCACCAGAGGCCAGGCACCAGCCGCCCCCCAACCAGCAGTTCCAACCTCGGATTCGGGCAGGACAGGAATATGCCCCTCCCCTGCACCCTCTTCTCCTCTGCCCACCCCACCGTTCCCCTGCCCCTTCCCGCCCCTTCATCCCCCCGCGCCTTCATCCCCACGCTCCTTCCCTGCAGAACCGCTGGTCCCGCTCCTACCAGTGGCCCCAGAAGCTGGTGAGGGAGGTGCCCTGGCTGACCCTGGGCAGGCACCCCACTTTCAGCCTGGACATCAACTACTCGCTCATCTTCCAGGAAATGAACGTGGCGTATGGCTACCACGAGACCGTGTCAGGTGGGTGTAGCTCGGCATGTGTGTGTGCTGCTGGTTCCACCCGCACGTTGCTTGAGCGGGTGGCAGTGGGGCGCTCCAACTGAGGCAGGCGAAGACTGGGTGGGTGCGGGGGCGGGCTGCCCCTTTGACCTTCAGACCGCCCTGCGGCCCATGGCTGCCACGGGACAGCATTGGGTTGGCGGATGAACCGGGGGGTGGTCGGCGTGGCGGGGCCAAAGCTTTGAAAGCGGGTGTACAAGTTGGTGGGTGCAGAGGTCGGGTGCAGCCGTGGCCTGGCCTGCCCGACCACTTGCCCTCCCTCCCGACTTGTTGCTTGCTCCCCGGCCACGTGCCCTTCCCTGCCCCCCCCCCCCCCTCGCAGACTTCTTCCTGGGCAGCCTGATTTGGCTCGAGTCCCAGGGGAGGGCCAACATGCGGAAGCTGGCGCCGCGGTACAGGCAGGCTCGCCTGGCTCGCCTCAGCATGTCTCGCTACTACCCACGGACTTAAAACCTGTTCTCAAGCGGGTGGTAAAGCCTCAAACCCGCTCCCATGCTCACAGTGGTGGTGCGCCTTGGACCCTCACGCATGCACCACGTGCCGCACACCCCCCGGCCGCCCCCTGAATACCATTGCAGTAGTTCTGTTTGGTACCGCCTCTACTTGCCCATGCGTACTGCCCTCCTCATCCCGCCCTTGCCGCAGGCGCGCCTGCCTACCCGACGACTCCCTGTCCCTCTCTCTCTGTCTGTACCTCCCTCAAAACTCACCCTTCGCCTCCCACCTCATCCTTTCATGCTCCCCCTCACTTCTTTCCCAATTGTGCTTGCTCATGTATGTGTGATGAATACGGATGTCAATAAAAATGACACCCTGGTGCTCTGGCATGACAGAAACGATGGGAAACACACGTCCGAGTGGTCACCAAGCATATCTCACAGCAGGCTCGCCATAAGCAGCCTGTTTGTGGTGGTGTAGCACAATCAAAGCGCCAGGCGTGGACGCCTTGTTCGTGTCTGATTGCCAGTGCTATATGTTCTAGCGTGCTATAGGTGGTCGTGCTTGCTGCCCTGCCCTGCAAACCGCCAGCACAGCGCAAACTCGCTGCCGCCCGCAGCACTGGCATGCCTGCAGCCAGGCTGCTTGCGCCGCTGCTTGCACCCTGCTGCTAGCAATTGCCCTCATTGTGTGTTGTTGTGTATTACTGGTGGGCGCTTCTGGCAAGAGGCGCAGGACATTTGAAGGGCTTTGAAGGAAGGGATTGGACTTGAGCAGAAAGGCCCCCACTGCCATGAATTTGGTGAAGCTGGGGGGCCAGGGGGCACTCGTATTCAAAAAAGACTCATCATATTACGAAAACAATAAAAACATTCCGCACCAAATGAGTGTGCAAGTAGCAAAGATTGAATGGCAGGTGGAGCTTGCATGGGGCTCCCGGGGCATGGCCGGCCATGCGCATGCACACCCTGCTCTGGTCCAAACGAAGCATGGGTGATGCGTGCATGCTGATGGCGGCGGGCCTTGCCCGCGGGTCCACCGCTCGGGTTGCAGTACAGTCAGCCTGCCAGCTGCGCGCTGGCAGGTGGCCGGGTGTGATGCCGGGCTGCCCGCTCAGGCGAGCAGCGCCCTGCGAGCGCTCTTCCTGCGGCAGGGCACGTTGATGACCTGCAGCAGCAATCAATGGGAGGGCATGGGACAAGGGTGGGGAAGACGACATGGGTGCATGAGGCATGCGGGTGGCTGCTCGCCTCCCGGGCACCCACCAGGGGGCTCGCCACGTGCCCAGGCAGCTGCCTGCGACGCAAGCAAAGGGCCGCCCGGGGGCCCAGTGCTGTGCAGCTGCCCTTAGCACAGCAGGCTCAGCACGCACCTGGCCGACGGACAGCATGGCGGGGTCCAAGCCGGGGTTGAGTGCCTGGATGGCGTCCACACTGGTGCCCAGCTTCTGGGAGATTGCCCACAGGTAGTCGCCAGACACAACGGTGTACTTGCAGGCTGAGGGGGCCGGCGGGGGGGAGGCCGTGGGGGTAGGGCCGGGGCCGCTGCAGGGGACGTTGATCACCTGCAGGGCGGGGGAGGGGCACGGGCGAGAGTTGAGGAGCGGTGAGTGGCGGTTCAACGTGAGATGCACCACCCCCAATTTTGTGTCACCAGCTGAGACGCGCACAGGTTGCACAGGTTGGCCAGTGGACCGCCGCAGGCGGGTAGGGAAGGAGGGTTGAGATGGTGGGCCATCACTGGGCGGCCTGCCAAAGGGCATGGCAGCGCGATGCAAGCGCCGGTGCTGTCTCATGGCCACGTGGCAGCCTGCCTGCTGGCCATGCATATGCCCCTACCTGCCCAACGGACAGCATGTCGGCGTTCAATCCGGGGTTAGCCGACAGGATGGCCTGCACACTGGTGCCCAGCTTCTGGGAGATTGCCCACAGGTAGTCGCCAGGCTGCACGGTGTACTTGCAGGCATCGCCGCCGCCGTTGTCGGAGGGCGGCGGGGGGGAGGGGGATGGCGTGGGGGCGGGGCCTCCGTCCTGGCACACCTTGATGACCTGCGCACGACCGGGGGCACGGCAAGAGGTACAGGCAGAGTGAGCCCGTGGTGTGCAGATGCAGTACGACACAAAATGACGCTCACTCTGCTCGAGCATGCAGTACAGAACAGGCCTCGCCCTGCCGGAAACCAGGGCCAGCAGCCGCTACAGCAGCACGACCAAACTGCCCGCGTGCACACCAGCCACAGCGCATGCCGTGCGCCTCCCAGCCCCTTGGCACACCTGGCCGACGGCGAGCAGGTCTGGGTTGAGGCCCGGGTTGAGAGCCAGGATGGCTGCCACGGTGGTCTGCCGCTGGGTGGCAATCAGGTACAGGTAGTCGCCTGACTTGACGGTGTAGGAGCAGCTGCCAGGGGTGGGCGGGGAGGGGGTGGGGGCGGGGCCGGGGCCGCCGCCGCCGCCAAGCACCGCGGTGGGGTAGGTGGACCACTGCAGGGGGCAGGGGAGGGAGGGGGACAGGGGGGTACGTGAGAGGAGGGGCAGCGTCGACAGCATGCTGCCACAGCATGCACGGCATGCGCTGGCCACCCCCTCACCCCCCTCTCCTTACCCGGTACATGTTGCAGGTACCGTAGGTGTTGTCTGGAGTCATCTCAGCGAAGAAGTAGCCGCCCTGGCCCCAGCTGCACGCGCACAACAGCGAAGGGAGAGGCAGGGAGGCAGGGTGGGTGGAGGGCAGGGTGGCAACTGGTGCTGGCCCCACCCAAGCCACTCAGTCCCAGTGCTTCCCGCTCATCCCACCCTCCTGCTCTCTGTACGCCCCCCAGCAGCTCACCTGCCGCCCCAGCTGTTCTTGATGATCCAGTAAGGCGGGTTGCTCTGCATGTTGTAGCCAACCAGCAGCCTGCGGTGATGGTGGGGTTGGGGGAGGGGCGGGCCGTGAGCCAGGCAAGGGGCTCAGTCGAGCAGACCGGGAGCGCCCCAAGAGGCGGCAGCACCCCCGCGCTGCCGACACCTCGGCACAAGTAGTTCTGCAGCCCTCCCCCCATTAACACGTGTCGGGGCGCTCTGCTGCCTGCTCTTTGGCCGCTCCTTCCCGCCCTCGCACTCCTCACAATCCCGTTCACTCACATGGCGTGGTCGATGGGCGCGGTGCGCCAGCTGGGGGCGCCGCCGGGGTAGGAGCAGCGGTTGGCCCGCCAGATGCCAGAGCCCATGAACTGGAAGCCTTCCACCTCTGTTTTCATGGTGATCACCACGGGCTGCTTGGACACAGCCTGCAAGCATGCCGGCCGGGGCAAAGGTGAGGGCCGTGGGAACGGGGTGCGTGTGCAGCTGCCCAAAGCCTCAGCAGGCCAGCGACGCTTTGCGCGCAGGCGCAGGGGGCAGGGCAGGGAGAGGAGAGCCGAGCAGCCCCACCTCTGCCACCACCCCGCAGCTTGTCTAACCCCCACCCACCTCGCGCAGCGCCGCCGCCGACCACATCTGAAGGTCCACATACCCCTGCCCGCTCAGCTTGATCTGCTCAGACTGGGGCACACCCGACAGCCGGCCCGCCTGGCAGGCGCCGGTCTGGCGGGAGGCAGCAGAAGTCTCCGGGTAGCGCGCCTCTGTGGTGATGAAGTTGCTGCAGGGGGTGGGGTCAGGCAGGGGATTGGCACGGAGCGTGGGTGGCGGGGCCGGAAAGGCCGGCGTGGGCGGCCAGCTTGGGTGGGCGGGGAGGCCAGCAGGCACACCTCATCCACGTGCGGTGAGTCACGCACACCACCCAAGGTCGCCCCTTCCCCCCGCCCTGTCACCCCAGGCGGCGCCCGTGGCCCTGCCCCCCGCCTCACCGTGCGGCATACAGGAGAGGCTCGTGGATCATCCCCCCGGCGCAGCCGTTGCTGCTGTAGCCGGGGTTGGGCTTGGAGGCGCAGCTGGTGATTTGCTGCTCGCTCAGGTTGATGCCATTGGAGGCCTGCTGGTTGCGGTCGATGAGGACCTTGGACTCAATGGCAGCCACGCCGGCATAGGCCCAGCAGCTGCCGCACTGCAGGGCAGGGAGGGGGCGGGGCAGCAGGAGGGGCCGGGGCAGCAGGGGAGGGACAGTGAGGGGCAGGAGAGGTGGGGTGGGAAGCTCGCAGGGGCGGCAACGGCAACGGCACACGGGGGCCCAGGCAGGCATGATGCGGTGCCCACGTGCGGACACCGTGGCAGCATGGTGGCCCCGGAAGTGTGTTCGGAACATTCGGGCGGGGAAGCAGCGCCCTGTGCCGCAGCACTGATGTCCCACTGCCACAACCCCAGTGCCCTCCCCAAAAGCACCGGGAGAGCACACACACCGCCCCGCTGCCCGCCGCCCATTGCACACACTCACCCCTCCCTGGTTCTTCACAGGCGTGACCTTGCCGGAGCCGCGCCAGTCCAGCGAGGCGGGGGCGTTGACCGACCACACGCTGCCCGCCACGGGCTGCATGGTTTGGTTGGTGCGCAGCACGGGGGCGGCAAAGGGGCGGCGGAAGCGGGCGCGGAACTCGGCGGCCGTCAGGGCGGTGAACTCGTTGAGGGACGACACGTGGCGGATGGCCTGGTTGTTGTTGGCCGCCACAATTTTCTGCACGTTGGCCTTGAAGGTGGCGTAGCGGCTGGCGTCCTGCGGGGGGTGGGTGGGCACAGCACGGGCTCAGCATGGGCAGCATGGGACGGCATGGTGTGGCAGGGGGCTGGGTGTGACGTGGGTCGGGAGGGCGGCGGCCTTGAAGGCATACAGTAGTGTGGTGCTCGGTGTGCTGGGAGGCTGGCGGCCAAGGCGGGGTAGGGGATGGCCCCACGTGCGCAAGGGGGCGCAGGCAGCTGCTCAAGCTCAGCGCGCGCAGCGCGGCGCATGGCGCTTTGGCCAGCTATGGCAGTGCGCCGTGTGGCGGCGTTGGCTCACCTCGCGAGGTGTGGCGTATCTGACATTGTATCTTGTTTTCCAGACGCTCCACAGATTCTTCAGCTCAGCCTCCTGTGCTCAGGGAGGGAGGGCACGGGGGCAGGCAAGGGAGGGCTGGTGAGCGGTGGCAGGCATGCGTTCCTGGTGTGCGGGCGCGTGCTGCAGGGCACAGCGCGCCCCACCGGTGATGCTAGGTACCGCATCCTACACCCTGCCCCGCCCTGGGGGGCGGAAGGCTTCAGGGGGCCCCCATTGGGCACCAAATGGGCCGGCCACATGCACCCCCCAGCGCCGTCCGGCTGGGCTGCAACTGGCACTCTGGTGCAGCTGCCGCTATTGTGCCGAAGCCCGTTGTGTGCTCACCCTCATGGCGGCGGCGCTGACGCCTGACCCTGCAGCATTCACGCCGCCGCCGCCGCCCTGCGGCTTGGCGGACAGGTCGTAGCGTGCCAGGGCAGCAATGGCCTCCTGCTTGGACCCAAAGCTGGCAAGCGGGTCGCTGGCGGCTGACGCGAGCTGGACGGCGGCCAAGGCCAGGCCCAGCAGCAGGAGCAGTCCGGGGCGTGAGGGCGCCATTGTGGGTGGGTGGGGGCCGCCTAGGCGGGGGGAAGATAGGAGGGTGGTCGGGCGGGGAAGGGAGAGGGCCTGCAGGGCGGGGCAGGGCCGGGCGCGGGCGGCGGGCGGCGGCGGGGAGGGTTATCATACTGGCGGCGCTGCCACGATCGGATGGCGCCTAGACGGCATACATGCAACCGCAGCTCGAGCGCCCGCCAGCTTAGTTCGTGGCGCAACACGGCATGTTGTTATATATACAAAAAGCAGAGCTCTGACTCCATCTCTCAAGCTGGAGGACGGGCATCGCAGTGCGAGCTGCCCGTCCTCCTCACCTGGCTGCCCGTCCCCCCAGGCTGCCCCGCTGGCATGCCTACCTTCAGAAGTGTCTATCCAGCGGGGATGAGCAATCCGCTGTGCGTCAGGAACAGATCAGTTGCGATCTGCAGCTCAAAAGTGTGAGTAGAATGGAGAGGAAGGAGCGGGCAGCAGGTTTTATGCTGGCTTGCAAGTGCGCCCTTCCTCGCAGCTTCCTACCCGCGTTGGTGACACCTTCCTTCTAACTCCCCAGGGAGGGCCTCTCTCTCCCAAACGCAACAGGTAGCCATTCAAGCACTCCACACTTCGTGATCGCACATGAGGCCACCTGGGCGCTGAAGAACTGTAGAACGAAACCTCCCTCCTGCCTTGGGCAGGAGGGTGCCACATGTGCGTGCGTCGCCAGCGGGCCGTTGACGGTCAGGTATACCAGCAGCATTGCTTAAGTTTGAGCGTCAGACACATGCACGTCGTTCAATGATTGATGTTGTCCTGGCCAAAATTCGACTACCGCTTGCAGGGAGGCCTCCGGGGGCCAGCCGGGTGGCAGGGACGGCGCATGCATGCATATGCCAGCTGGCGCCGCAGCTGCTGCAGCACTGCTGGCAGGCATGGCAAGCTGCCACTAGAGCAGCGGGGCCGCGGCGCTGAAGCTTTGCAGGCCACAGCCCGACAAACCACAGCCATCCGCACTGTGTTTGTTGTGCCTTGTACCTGCACCGCGCTGGTGCCACAGATGCTGCGGGCCTGAGGCCTTCCCCCGCACCCCGGGTCCACACAACTTAAAACTCTCCGCGGCCGGGTGCTGGACACCTGGGCGGCCCTTGGCAACAAGGCCCCCCCAAAGCAGCCGCAGCCGCAGCCGCAGCCGCGTGACTGGAAAGAGGGTTGCTCACCGCCTGAAGGGCATTCAATGCGCCTCCCGGCAGTCAGTACTGTACCGCCAGTGCACTGGCAGTCACTGTGCCGCGAGCCCAGCTACACTCTCTCCCCCATCAGTTGCCTGCTTCTGACCAGTGAATTTGCCTGCTTCTGACTCTCGAGGTCGCAACCTGGCGTATAGTTGCAACGCTGGCCGGCGGCAGCCTGGAAAGCACAGTTGCCCCCCGGGGGGCAGCGTGACGCCCGTTGCTTCTGCAACATGGAGGGCACTGTGGCTGCTGCCTGGATTTGACATGTGTCCTAATGTCATGAATTGTGGATCAACGAGTGGATAACCAGTGGATACAAGGGTGGATTGCTCGATTGTGGGTCGGTGCCAACAAATGGATGCCATTGGTGGGTTGACCTGGTCTGGCCAGGGCAGCAGGGTGCCTGGCAATCACACAGGGGGTGCTGCCAAAGCCCGAGCACGCCTCTCACACCACTGTTACCAAGCGGTGCTTGTGGGGCCACCTTGTGCAAGCGATTTGTGTGGGCGATGGGATAAGCTTCAATCCCGCAGGCATCCATGTCTGTGCGGGGGCCCTCACTTGTCATCGTCCCCCCACTCTCCGTCGCCATCCCCATCCGGAGCGTCAAACAGCTGATCAAGCTGCTCCTCCAGGACATCCTGCGCAGCAGGCAGCAGGCAGCAGAAACATGTAGGTCAACACTGGGTGCGTGGCTCTTGCCAGTGCCTGGCCCCCGCCTGCCCCGCCCTGCCCACCTGCCCAGGCACCGGCTGGCCGCTGCCCCACCCTGCCCGCCCTGCCTCCTCACCGGGCCCGGTCACGAGGGTCGCTGCCAAGGCTGCCCGCCTGCTTGTGCATGCCTGCCTGACCCAGCGCTGACCAGCTTCCTTGCCTGGGCCTGCCCACCCGCCATGCCCGCCGCCCTGCCCTCCCTGCCCTGCCTGACCCTCCCTGCCCCGCCCACCGACCCCCTCCCGCACTGCCCCGCCCTGCTGCCTCACCAGTGCCTGGTCACGGGGGTCGGCATCAGGGAACAGGTCATCCAGGTCGCTGCCCGCCCAGGCGCCATCCACATACACACCCTCAACATCCACATCGGTCAATGTGGGGGCCGAGGTGCCTGCGGGGTGGAAGGGGGGGAGAGGGAGACTTGATTCCACGATGAGAGGACGGGCAGCAGGCCAGACTGAGAAGAAGACGAATTCCAACCAGGACAAGGAACAGGAGCAGGTGGTTGACGCCAGCCCCGGAGGCAGGGGCAGCACAACAGGGGCTGGCAAGCAGACAGCTGGCGGAAGACAGCTGGCACCAGGCACGCTTGCCTGCAGCGTCGCTCAGCGCGTCCATCTGCAGGGTGACGGTCACCTCGCGCCCCTCCACGTCGGGGCAGGTGATGTTGAGGTAGGCCACGTGGCGGGTGGCGCCCGCGCTGGCCTGCAAGCGGGCAGGGCAGGGCAGGGCAGAGCAGGGCAAGGCAGGGTAGGGTAGGGCGTGAGGAACGGAGGAAAACTGGCCAGCAGAGGCACAGAGATGATGCCGTGGGCTTGCATCAAGCAGCGGCGCTTCGAGCGGGGTGCTGGCAAGGGTGCCGCTGGCCGGGGTTGGGCATCTGTGTGGGATCCCAGGAGAGAAGGCGTGCCTGCTGACAGCCCTCGGCGGCGGTGGGCTGCTCAGCGCCGCACAGCAGGTAGTCAGTGGCGTTTGCCAGGGCCACAAAATCTGGGGTGACAGCGGCTGCCAGCTCAGCAAGGAGCGCCTCATCTGTGGGCTGCCATCCGGCAGCACTGCAGCGCGAGGCGGGCTGGGCGGCGGCGCCGGCCACCAGGAGGCAGAGTGCCACGGCGGCAGTGGCGGCGGTGCACTGCGGGGCGGGGAGGCGGGGCCGTAGGAGGGAGTAGGAGGAAGGCGAACAGTCTGGGGAGAGGCGTGCTGCTGCACGAGGTAGGCCGCAGCTGAGTCGCAGGCGAGCAGAGGCAATGGGCGGCATTGCGCTGAGGACAAACGGCGCTGGGGGGTGGGCACTTCTGGCGGTGCAGGAGCCGGCTGGTGAGTACGGCGCACGCGCTCGGCGGCGGCGGGCAGCCTCGACCCCACACCATCCCAGTGCGCGGGCCCAGCGCCGCGCAGCCCAACGCATCACGTCGCCTGGTGCCGATCGTGGCAAGCACGAACAGCTGTGTGCAAGCATTTGAACGGGTGTGCCGGGCGGCACACCCGCACCCACCTTCATGTCCACCGAGTCGTGCGAATAGTGTTTAGTGAATGCTCGTGTGTAAGGCGGACGAATTGAACTGGAATGGACGGGTTAAGAAGGCACGCAATCCGCACACACACACCAATCATGATGACTACTCTCGTCAGCTGCAAGGTTGTATGGTAGCCGACCCAGAGCTAACCAATGCATCAATTAGCCTGCAGCCTGCAGGCACTTCTGGACACGCACTAAATTGACACCGTTTCAAGTAATAAACCACTGGTGCATCGTTACTTAAGGACTGCTGCCAGGCAGTGTGCGCCGCCATGGCATGCACTCGAAGAGCTCCGCCGCTGGTACATGTCTGGGGAGCGGTGAGGTGGGGGCACCTTTAACAGGTGTTGCAGGATGTTCATTCGAACTGGTTGATGTGATGCCGTTGCAGGTGAGTCAGTTTTCGTTCAAGGGTCTGGTCAGGGCTGATGGGGAGAAGCCCGCTTGCAGCGGCACCCCGTCAGATCTGTTGCGGTACAGGTGGCTCCTGAACTCCTGGGCAACAAGCTGAACAGATGGGCATGCCTCGCCCTAGGCCAAAATCATTGGTGTGGTCCTTGGGGCCTGATAACAGGGCGGCGCGGACTAGCAGGCCGCCCGCCAGCTACAGTGTTGGTCGCAACCGGCCCAGCCAGCAGTGCGGCGCGTGCTTGTTGTGCCATTGCCCCTGCCTGCATGCTGGCCGGCGCCGCTCTGCATAAACGACTTATTTCGTTCGCGTGTGGCTTTAAAAAGGGTCTAGACAGTACCCTTGTGCCTTCTTCCGGTGCCCGCGCTGTGGCTGCTCAGCGGCGTGCGCCAGCCTGGCGGTGCCGACTGTTGGTGGCTCACCCTTGAACGGCAGCTCGCTCTGCGCACCTTACGCCCAGTTATATCTCCGCTAAAGTCTAACAAGGCGCCAACAAGGCTCGCTTGCTCCTCTTGGAGCCTAACCTGCAGCCGCATCGTAACGCGAGTCCCGCAGGTGCGCCTGCGCTAGGTAAACGGTAGACAAACATGATTAACATGGGAAGGAGGCAGTAACCGACGAGGCCGGGCCGCTGCGGGCTTGCCGAAACTGAGAGCATGTCGCGCCTTCCGCCACTGCGCAGGGGGCTCTCAGCTAGTCGGGTCGACAACTGAGCATCGAAATGAGGCGATGTGTAATACTGCCGCGATTAGCGCTTGTCGCAGCAATGGTTGCGGCGGCAGCGGTAGCGGCGGCGGCAGCGGCGGGCGGGCGCCCTGCTGGCACAAGCAGTGGCACAGCGCCCACTGCCACGCCGGTTGGAAACCGCGCCGCTGCAGCCAGCTACACGACCCCCATGGTGTACGCGGAGACCAACAGAGGCCTGCGGCCCACAAAGCTGGTTGCTTACAAGCGTGACCACTACTACCAAGTCCCCGAAAACCCCGTCGGCACTCTGGTGAGCGGTGGGCACTCTGGCAGCCCAAGGAAGGGGGATCCGTTGTCCAGCGCCATGGGAAGCGTGATACTGCACTAAATAATGTGTCGCCTGTGTGTGGAGCCGCATCACACACAATGCGCGCTGCACAGCACAGCACGTGTGCCCCCGCCATTGCCCCCGCCTCCCCCTGCGTGACGCTCCCCGCAAGCCCTCGCCCCACCGCACCTCACCTCCCACTGAATCCCTCCCTCCACTCCACTCCTTGCCATGCTGCCCCCTGCCCTGCCCGGCAGGTCTTCTTCCACGGGTGCTCCCGCAGCGCCAAGGGCTTCTTTCCTTACGACCCTGTCCACTGCAAAGAGTGCCTGGGTGGGTGGGGAGCGGGGCGTGTGCTGTAGGGAGATGTGGACAAGGGGGTTGAGCGCAGCGCAGCCGGGCGAAGGGAGTGCCTGGGCTGGGTGGGTGGTGGGGGAGGCAGGACGGCATGCAGGCCAAGTGTATTTTTAGGTGCGTGGTAGGTTCCTGCATTGCGCCGTGCACCAGCAATGCGGGGAGCAGTGCCCGTGTCTGCCACGCGCACAACGTGCGTACCAGCCCGCCCGCCAGCGCTCTGCCCGCCCCCACACCCTCCCCAGGGTCACCCCCCTGCTGCCCCCCACCTCAAAACCCTCGCCCCAACCCTGCCGCACGCTTCCTTGAGGCCTTGCCCCACACCAGGCGGGGGCTGGCCAGCGACACGCTCTGCTGGCGCCAGCTGCATGCCGACCAACTTACAAGTTGTGTACCATTGATGCGAATTCCTGCTCTTTTCCCACAGGCTTCCCGGAGGATGTGTCCCACACCAAGCAGGCGCTGGCCCGGGGGTACGCCCTGCTGGCGCTGGAACCAAACGACGAGAGGAACCTGTGCTGGAGCTCCTCAAACAGCGGCGGCTACGTCAACGACCAGCCAGACGTGAGGGGGGCGGGACGGGGGGCAGTATGGGGGATGGAGTGCGCAACAACTGCTTATCAAGGCGCGTGGCACCCCAGCTGACGTGAGCGGGCGTGGCGTGTGGGGAAGAGTGCGCAACAACTAATTGTTGTTTGAGGCTGGGATCAGGCACATGGCGCCCCTGCTGACGTGGCGCCGCTGCTGACATGGCACCTCCCCCGCAGGTCATCGCCACCATCACCCAGTTCTTGTTGGACCAAGGCCTGCACGGCAAGCCGGTATACCTTGGAGGCGCCTCCAGCGGCGGCACCCTGGCGCTCAAGCTGCACGCCACGCTGTACCTCGCTGCCCGCGCTGCGGGCGCGCTGAGCCTGGAGCAGGCGTCGGCGATGGCCGAAAACTACACGGGGACGGCAGAGAGTGTGGGGGACCTGGCCAATGCGCTGGCGGCCGCCGCCGCGGTGACGCCGCCGCCGCCGGGCACTGGCAACGGCACCAGCAAGGTCAACGCCACGGCTGCCAAGTTCTACCTGCAAGTGCAAGGCGTCATCGCAGGTGGGCAGGGGTGCTGCCAGAACTTCAGTCAGCAAGCCTGGTGGCAGGGGCGGCGGCAGGGCAGGGCAGGGCGGAGCAGGGCAGGGCGGCTGGGCCGGTGACGGTTGCGGGAGAGGAATGGGCATCAAGCGTGCCCAACCTGCAGTAGTCAAGTGCCTGCGCTTCTCTTCCTCTTGCCTGCTCATGTGTTTCGCCTTTCCCTCCCCCTCAATCCCATGCACCTCTATCTGCAGAGGTGTCCACTCCCACCGACTTTGGTGCCGCCGACAGGAATGGCAAGCTGCGCTGGCCCGACTACCCGCCCACCGTGTTTGTCACCATGAAGGTCAGCCAGCCATTCCGCTGCTGCTGCTGCTGGTGGTGACGGAAGCTCTGATGCTGCTGCTTTGCTGTGCAGTCCTCACTGCTCCTTCTCATTTGCATTGCCCAGCCAGCGCTCACATGCACCTGCCCGCATGTGCGCTGCACCACCGCGCCCTGCAGCGTGACACACGAGGCCAGGATGAGGCGCAGACCAACGTCAACTTCTTCACCAGAAACGGGGTGCCCTCGGGGGCGGTGCTGGTGGGTCTCCTGCCGCTGCCGGCCCCCCTGCTGCCGCGCCGTTGCCTGGCTGCGGGCACGCCAAATGGGATGGTGGGGAGGTTGAGATTGGGGCGACACGAGTGAGGGGAAGAGCATGCCATGTGGTGCCAACCCACCTGCAATGTTGCCCATGCCTGCCGCCTGCCTGCCAGCCCTCCCCTTGCCTCCTACACCCGTCTCCCCCCTTCTCTCCTCCCTTGTTGCCGCAGTCCCCCACCCGCCAGGTCACCCCCACCTACTTTGCCGACCGCTCCCCCGTCATCTCTCGCCAGCAGTCGGTCCAAATCGTGGCCGCCCTGACCGACATTGGCCTGCTCAATGAAGCCGGGTCGCTGCAGGCCAACCCAAAGCTGGACGATGTGAGCTTGCGTGACATACAGAATTGCGTGGTGTGGGGATTGGGTGTGTTGTGTGTTGCGAGTGGGATGGGGAGGGAGGCGGATGATGGCGGGGCTCTCAGGAAGGCAGGCAGGCAGTGCGTGCAGGTGCGTGCGGGTGCTGCGGCGTGCCACTGTGTGAGGTGCGAGCGGGCCTCACACCTGTCCGGCAGGTTGCATATGAAACACATGGTAGGGGGGCAATGCCTGCACTTGGTTCCAGGCCCACATGTGGCACCAAAACCTCTCGCCATACCTGCCGCTCGCTGCCGCCCTCCACCTCGCCCCCTCCTTTACCCCTGCTCTTGCCGCCCCCGCGGCAGGACCCCAAGTCCCCCGCCTACCAGTGGGCCTCCAAGCTGAAGCGGGCCCTCCCCTGGCTGGAGATCGGCCGAGGGGCGAGACCCCCGCTGTCGGTGCAGTTCCGAACCAGCCACATCCACCAGTCACTTTATGTCGCCTGGGCGGGGCACGAGCACGTGTCAGGTGTGGGAGAAGCAAGCACGCACGTGCCCAGCGAGACCATGCATGTTGACAACCCACGGGTGCCATGCCAGCTGGTATGGCTGCGCACGAGTCTGGGGCAAAGCATGGGCAAGTCGTGGGAGCATTCAAGGGGCTGTGCAGTTGATGATTGGGGGAGCGCAGCCCCCCAGCCTGCAGTGATTCCCCTTCACTCCTCGCTAATCCCGGTGCCGCCGCTCCCCGCCTGCCGCGCCTGCAGACTACCTGACGGCCTGCCTTGCCTGGCTGGAGTCGGGCGGCTTGGGCCACCTGCCCTCCCTGGCCAGGCAGCTGGTAGTGCCCGACTTCAACCTGACGGCGCTTTCGGCGGATCGTCAGCAGCCCACTGACCCCGGCATCAACCCCGCCTTCGGGATGCCTCCCCCGCCCCCGCCCAAGTGCGCTTCGCCGTGTGTGCAATGCATGTGGTGCCACAAAACCTGCAGGGTTGGGCTGGCCTGTGATGAAGATCCAAGTTCCTCTCAACATTTCAAAAAGTGTTGGGGAGACCCACCTACCAACAGGCACATTGTGCCGTCCTCCTCACCCCCCTCACACACCTAGCAGGACCAGCCCGCCTCCGCCCCCGCCTCGCCCTCGCCCACCCCGGCCCAGCCCTCCGCCTCCGCCCCGACACAGCCCCCCACAGCCAGTGCGCAGCCCCCCACCGCCTGTACCCGCACTCCCTCCAAGGTATGGTGCAGGCTAGGGGTGCCTGCTCCTCTTCATGCCCTTTGCTCTCAGCAGCAGCCTCCCCAAGGGCGCACTCTCGCAACTGCCATCCCACCCAACGCCCAGTGCCTGTTCGTCTCCCTGCAGTGCCCCTCCCCCTTGGTGGAACACCGTTGCCAGCTTCTACCAAGCCAGCCAGCCCGCCAGCCCGCCACGCCCTCCCTCCCCGCCGCCCCGCCCGCCCTCGCCTGCCCCCCGGCCCCCGTGGCCCCCCGCTGGCGTCATCCTGCAGAGCGACGATGCCAGCAGCCTGCCCCCAGCCCCACCCCCGCCCGCCGGGTGAGTTGGTGCTCCTGGAGGCGCGTGGGACTGGCATGAGGCCGTGAGGCTTGGAAGCGCTTTGGATGGGTTGACGCGGGCAGGGCACAGAAGCGGGCGCCGCTGCCGGGTTGACGGGCTGACAGCCAGTGGCGGGGCCAGCCTGTGGCTGGTCTGGTCTCATGCCCGGCATTCCTCCATCCCCGACCGGCTCACGCTTCACCCAACCACACCCCTGATTGCTGCAGCAGCATCCGACGGCGGCCCCCGCCCCCGCTGCGGCGGCCACCTCCGCCGCCGCCGCCCCGTAAGCCGAGGTCGCCTCCGCCGCCGCCGCCGGCCAGGAGATGCCGGGACAGGCGGTGTGCCGCCTGCAGCGCCAGCGGCAGCAAGTGCAGCGCCTGCCTCAAGGGCTTCCGGGTCAGCAAGAAGACGGGGCTGTGCGTGCGGGCCTGCTCCGATACCAAGTAAGTCGGCATATGTGCGGGCGGGGATGGGTGGTGAGTGTGTGTGAGTCTGGCTGCGGCTGTGCGTGCGCGTGTGTGTGAGACTCGGTCACAGGGCGCAGGTGCGTGTGTGCTGGCAGACGCCAAGGAGGGGCCAACTCACGTGCCGACTTCCTTCTGGCGCTGGGGGCACTGCTTCCTAGTTTTGTGATGTACACTGGCGTGAGCATTTTGTTGCCGGTCTGCAGGTGCCTGGAGTGCCGCGTCAGCAGGCAGTGGTGCCGGCGGTGCAGGGCGGGCCACAAGGTGGTGAGGGGTAAGTGCATCCGGCTGTGAGCACCGCCGCCATCACACCAAGTGCGCATGCCAGGTTGCGGGCGTCTGGCCGTCACCGCCAGCAGGGTGACAGCCTGCCTCCGAGACTGTTTTGCAGGGCAGCAGCAACAGATGAGCAACAGTGCAGATGTATCTATCCCCCTCCCTTTGAAGATCTCCCACAATCCCAGTAGCAACGCCATGTCCTTTCATCTTCCGCAGCTCCTTTCCTAGCATGTACTATTTGATAAGATCCCCATAAAAAAACACCACATTTTGATTGAATAAGCTTGTAAAACAGCAGCAAGATGTGAGCAAGGAGTGTATTGGAGAGCACGTGGACTGGGGTGCCTGCTCCTCTCCCACCACTGGCCGCTTGCAGCATCCCAGCCCGTCTTAGCGGCCCCAGGCTTGCTGCTCACGGGTTGCACGGCCTGCCCTTGCTGCCGCTTACTCACGTGTGCTTTGGTTCTACTCGTTTGAAATCCAATCATCCAACTGCGAGGACACCACGGCAACAACCCTCATTCAGGCTGCCCCCATGTACTGTTGTGCCACAGACAAGCTTATATCAGGAGGCTGCACCTTCCACAAAGCCAAGCCTGCTGGGGCGTGCAGTGATGCGGGCACCCGCCAGAGCTTGCCTTACCTCGGCCAAGACTTCCCAACGCAGTGTCGTCAGCCATGAGCCTGGGATCTGGATCTCCACAACACAACATAGGCAGGCGGCAGCGTGGGTCCAAGACAGCGAGAGCCACAGCAGCCTAGGCTGACCCCTCCCGCCTGAAGGCTCGGCCGGCTGGCCTCCCCTGCCCGCCGCCCCCCTGACGCTTCCTGTCACCGTGTCCTCCGCGATGCAGAGGGCGAGGTGCCGCCCGAGACGGGGCACTTGCTGGAGGAGGTGGAGGGGGATGAGGAGCGCCGCCAGGCGCCGCCGCCCGCGGCCGAGGCGGGTGCCACGCACGTGACTGGTGCGCTCTTGACGTGCTGGCAGGCCGGGCACAACACGCACTGCTGTCCTTGCACTGGTGCAGCACAAGTCGCAGCCTTGCACGCAGCCTCCCATGCAACGTATGTGTTGGCACAGGACCCAGCCCAACGCTCGACCGGCAGCTGGCAGCGGCGCTGCTCTGTCAGCATCACTCCCCACCGATTGGCTGCACCCCTCTCATGCCTTCTAATCCTCCTGCTGCCACCTCGCCTTTGCTTCTGTTATCCCCCCGAGCACCCGCTGCATGGCCAGTACCTGCTGTGAACGCTGTAGTGCACGCGGCGTGCCCCTCCAACTTCTTTTGCACCGCCCCTCCCTTCTGCCCCTCCCCCACCAACCCCGCCACCCTTTTGTTTGCAGAAGATCCACAGCACGACCAGCAGCTGGCTGCAGCGCTGCAGCTGGACAGGCCTGGCGAGGCGGCAGCGCCAGCGCACATGCAGGCAGAGCCTGGCCCCACCCCCCGCACAACCGCCTGAGCTTGCTGGCCAACCTTGCCTGCCGTATTGCCCGCTGCCATCGCCCGCTGTCGCATTGAGATAGGCTGTTACAATTTGAGCGATGGTGTTGCATTGATGGCAAGGGACGTGTGAAGGAACAGGGGCGGCAGTGCGCGCTGGTGGTACAAAAGGGGCACGCAGGCCGGGGGGGTGGTGTCTTGACGGGGAGGGGCGGAGAATACACGGGGTGCGCGGCGCGTATACAAAAGCCTCGGCAAAGGCAAAGCCTCGGGCAAAAGGCGCGGGGATGTGCAGGTGCAGGTGGGGATGAGATGGTACATGTGTGGGGAGTGCATTAAAGTCAAAGTCGAATCGAATGGGGGCAGCTGCTGCTGATGCCGCTGCTGCATGGCGTTGCGTTGCGTTGGCGGTACATGCGTGCGTGCGTGGCGTGACGCCGGGGTAGTCGCAAAAGAGGCAGTGCTTGTGGGGGGGGGGTTTGCGGCCGGGAGGAAAGAATTCGACAGAGTCTCTTTCTGCGGTACTACTTCTAGAGTGGGCCACGGCCAGCAGGGGCAGTGGGGTGCCTGGCAGCCGGGCAAGAAGGCCAAGCGTGCGGGAGGTGGGCGCATCAACGGATCGGTGATCGGATAGGGTGGGACAGGGGGGGTGCAATGCAAGCAGAGGTGGGAGGGCGGGAGTGAGGCAATCAAACAAAGGGTACGCATGCAGAGATGTGCGCCTCGGGGGCACCCTGGATCGGAAGAGGCTGAAGTGGGGCGCGGGGGTGGTAAGAGACAGCAGACAACGAGGGATGGAAAGCGGGAGGGGCAACAAAAGGCGGAGGAGCGGATGCAGGGACCGGCCCTCAACCGCCAGGGTGGAGTGGGGCGATGGCGAGCTTCTTCTCGTTTGTTGATTTGGCACACACAAGGGGGGGGAGAAGGGCATCGTTGGGCTGTTGGGGATGTTTGGGTTGGGTTGGGCAGTGCTTGCTCCCGCCGCTGCTGCTGACGGGGCGGGCAGGCGGGGGGCTGGAATCCTAGCTTGAAATCTTCTCTGGGGAGAGGAGGGGGCACGCAGATGAGATTGGGATGTGGCATGTGGAACCGCCGATCGACCGTGCGGGGCGGCGGCGCCTCCAGTCGACTCTCAAGCTCTCAAGCACGCGGAGGCTAGTGGAGCGCGGAGGGGATGTTGGCTAGCAGAGAGCCCATCCAGGGCCCTCTGTGTACTCTTTAACGGCGCAGCAGGGCACCGGCCCCCATGTAGAAAATGGCTCAGCGGCGGCGGCGGGGGATGGCGCGCCCCACAGAGTTGCGCCGCTTGCCCTTCTTGCTGCTTCCGGTGCCGTTGGCGAAGCTGAACTTGTCGGCTGCAGCGGGAGTATGGGAGGGAACAAGAAAACATGACCAACATTGTTCATCGGAGCGAGGAGGACGAGGCAAGGCAGGGGAAGGAGGGGGGCGGGAGGAGGTTACGTGCCTCGGGTCGACCCGGGTTTCGCACCGCTCCCAACGCACGCGGTGCCGTGCCTGCCCCGCGCCCAGCCCCAGCTGCCCACCCGGCGCACCTCCGCCGCGCCGGTTCATGGCGGTACCATCCGTGTAGCCCATCATGGAGAGCTCAGCTAGGGCATCCTCATCAGGCAGGTCCCGCAGTTTGTTGGCCCAGGCGTAGGGGTCGGCAGAGGCGCCGCCGCCAAATCCAAACTGGGAGGCGTTGTTGGCGCCAGCGGGGCGCACGGCGGCGGGCGGGGAATCGGTGGCGCCAAAGGTGTGGCCAAAGGAGGCGGCGCTGCGGGGGGGAGCAGCAGGGGAACCGGCAGGTGTGTGGGGAGGGGTGAGGAGCAGCGGGAGGGGGGCGGGAGAGGTGGTGGGCCGGGTGTGTGGCCAAAGCAGGCGGCGCCTGCTGCTGCTGCTGCTGTGCGTGTGTGTTTGGAACGCAAAGCAAGAGCAGGGCGAAGAGGCGCAGGGTGGGGTCAGACGTGCATGTCAGCGCCAGCTGTTCTCACCCCAGCCCCAGCCTGGCAGCCAAATGTTTGCATGCTGGAGACGGGTGCAGCACAGGCATGCAGGCAGGCAGGCAGGCAGCAGGGTGCCCACCTGTAGCCAAACATGGAGTCAAAGACGGTGGTGCCGTTGAGCCCGTCTGCCACCTCGGTGCCGGTGCTGCGCTGCGCCGCGGTGGGCGGGGCGGAGCCGCTGCTGCTCTCGCGCTCCTCTGCGCACACACAAATGTGGGTAGCGCGGTGGTGAGCAGGTCAGTGGGATGCACAGAGGCAAGGGAATCGCAGGAGGGCAGCAGGCAAACAGCGGTCGCGCGGTGGCAGCCCGCAGCGTGCTTGGATACCAACTGCCCATCCAGCGCACTACTTGAATGTCAATACACACCCGCCATGCCCGGCTCACCAGTGGTGTCGTAGCGGCACTCCTCAGCCACAACCTTTTTGGAGCCTGCATCGCGGCGCCGCACCTGCAGCAGCAGACGAGTGGTTGGAGGTGAGTGGGTGTTGTACTAGGCAGTACTGGGGGGCAGTGGCAGGGACAGGAGAGCAGCAAGGGGCAGGCTTGGGCTGCTGAGCGCGCAAAGCCAGGCTGCGAAGAGGGCACGCTGCCAGGCTGCCCATCCACAGGCCCCGCTGCTCTTCTGCCAAATGTGCACCTCCGCACACCCCCTCGCCCCACATTTACATGCAGTGTGCCATGGAGCGTTAGGCGGCCCATGCTGTCGGTCCCCCACACCATACCACCACCGCCACACTACCACCCGCCAGCACACTACCTTCCCTTTCCCTGCCCCACCCACCCACCTGCACAATGGGCACCTTCCCGGTGAGCAGGCAGTCCACGCTGTCCTCCACCCAGTGCGTCACCCAGTAGGCGCGCTCCCGCATCTCGATGACCAGCGGGAAGGTGGGCGGCGCCTTGCGCTCCAGCACGCTCTTCTGGGTGCCGCGGGACCGGGCCTCGTCGTCGCCTGGAGGGGCGGGCGAGCGGAGGGGTGGGTGGGCGAGGATGGGGGCGGCGGCGAGTGAGGCGGGGCACGAGGGGAACAGGTTCGGCGGGGACGACCAGTGCTATTGCGCTGACGCGTGCTGTTGGAGGCCAAGGGTTTGTGTGTGCTGGCAACGCTGGCACCCTTCACACCTTACCTTTGCTGATCCCTCCAACCTGGCTGCACCCACACCCAGAGGGTCAGAGCAGCCGCCTGCCACCCCACCCTCAAACCACCTCATATTCATGTTTGTTTGGACCCCGAGGGGCACAGCAAGGCCTGCGTGAGGGTATCGTAGCTGTGCTGCAGCAGTACCTCGGCTCTGCCCAACAAGGGGTGGCTCCATTGGTCGAGCCCGTGCTCTAGTTTGCCGTGCCGTGCCACCATGGACAGCACCATGGGCAGCAAGGGCCCCGGTGGCGTGGGGCAGGCGGCGATACTTGCTGCCGGCATTGCCAGCGGCGCTGCCATCCTGGGCTTCACCCTGGGCTACGCCCTCAAGCTCAGGATGGCGGGGCTGGCCATGGTGGGGCAGGCCGTAGCGGCCAGCCAGCCCGCCTTCGCCGAGGCCGCCCAGAACGTGCTGCCACCACGGCTTGCCGGCTATGTCGGTGAGGGCAACGGAGCTGCGCCCCAGGGTGCCAGGGTCCCTGGGGTGCAGCCCCGTCACCCTGAACGACATAGCCGCCAAGCCGTGGTACCAGCACGCCCTCTGCCTGCCGTGGCGGCGGTGAGTGCGGCAGAACAACGGCGCCTACAGCGCCCGGCACAGCTGTGCTGCTTGAGATGCGGCTGTCCTGGGGCCAGATTCTGACATGTACACACCTCCTGCGCTGCCCTCTGCAGGAAGGCCCCGCCCGTCTGCGGGTGCGCCCGGGAGTCGGCTGGCGCCGCCAGCAGCTGCTGAGGGGCCCCGGCCACTGCCGTCGCCAAGGCCTGTCCCAGCATCGCCCAGGCCCCTTGCCGCAGAAGGCCACCCCTCGGCCACCGCTCAACCCCTCGCTCCCGCCAGCAGCGGCTGAGGGGCACTGGCCCAGCATCGCCCAGCCCCTCGCCCTGCCCTCCCCACCCTCGTCCTCACCCTCTCCGCCCCCGCCGCTCTCACCCCCTCACCCCCCCGCTCAGCCTGCCATCCCCAGAGCCATCACCCCCTCCAACGCTCTTACTTGGGCTCAGCCAGAGGCTCAGGGCCCAACGCCCTGCACCCCAGCATGAACCAAGCACCGTGGGCTCACCCAGCGTGACGGAGCAGATGCCTCCCACCAGGTCGGACAGCGTCGGATTCTTGATCAGGTTCTCAAGCAGCTGACCGTGGGCAGTGCCAATGAGCTGCGCAGCAGGGGGGCGGGGAGGGCAGGGCGGCAGGGTGAAGGATTGGGAGGGAGGAGAGGGGTGGAGAAAGGTGGGGCGGGGGGAGGGTGCAGGGAGGGTGCAGGGATTGCTGCCCTGCCTCCGCTGCAACGCCGCCCGGCCAAGAGCTGCCACGCACAGAAGGCAGCACAAGAGCGCCGCCCCACTCCGCCTCCCGCCTCTCCAACGAACCCACTGCCACACCACGCAGCAGCGGCTCCCTTGCGCTTGAGCAAGCACACCTGCACGCCGCGCTCGGCGATGGTGCGGCACGCCAGCGCCTCGGCCTCCGTCCCAATCTCGTCCACAATCACGACCTCGGGCATGTGGTTCTCAACAGCCTCAATCTGGTGAAGGGAGGGCGTGTCGGGTGGGAGGCAGGGGGAGGGTGGGGTGGGGACGAGTGCACAGGTGGCAGTTGCGAAGCCGGGGCAAGCCGGCGGGTGCAGTTGGGGCAGCACAGCACAGCACAGCGCGGCAGGCAAGCCGGCCCCAACCTGACTGGCCCTCGCCTCGCTGACCCCTTGCACCCTCCCAGACCAGATTCCCACAGCCAGCCCTCCCTCCTTTCCTCTGCCTCACCATGATCTTGTGCTGCTGCGAGGGGTCTGGGACCTGCATGCGGCGCGCGCCGCCGATGGCGGGGTGAGGCACGTCGCCGTCACCCCCAATCTCGTTGGAGGTATCGATGATGACCACGCGCTTGTGCAGCTCGTCTGCAGGGGTGGAATTAGGGGTGGCAGGGCGAGGGTGAGACGGGCCAGGGGCACGGGCAGGCGGGCGGGCAGGTGGGGCAGGTGGGGTGCAGAGGGGGAGCAAGGCGGAGCTGCCCACCCGCCCATGTTGAGCACCCCTCGTCAGCAGGGGAAAGAGCACCCACCTGAGAGGACGCGCGCCATCTCACGGATGACCGTGGTTTTGCCCACGCCCGGCTTGCCAAGGAAGAGGACCGAGTTGGGGACTGCAGGCGGGGCGAGGGAGGGAGGGTTGCAGGGGGGGCGCAGGAGTGGTACAGTCAGTGGCAGGGGGGGGGTGTTGGGTGGGCGCAGTGTGCACAGGTGGGCAGCGAGGGACAGGAGCCGGGAGGTGCTTCTAGCCGCGGGCTCCTTACAAGGGCGCCTGAGCTGGCGCTAAGTCTGCACACACATACACGTAACTGAACAACACACACATAAGTACACGCACACAAGGACACGCACACAAGGACTCCCGCTCACCGTCCAGGATGTCGCGGATCATGTCGATGTGCCCGGTCACTGCACGCCCCACACGGCAGGTGAGCCCCACAATGGACCCCTTGCGGTTGCGGATGGCTGCAGGGGGCGGGGCGGGGGTGGCAGCGTGATGCAGTTGGCTTGGGTTGGCGGGCGGGCGGGGCACGACACAGCACAGCGCACCCCATGGGTGCCTGCGTTGCGCCATCCAGGCTTGGCCCACACTAACCCCATGTCTCTAGTACGTACACACCCCTGCCCCTCTCCCCAGCCCGGCCTGCCCCGCCCCAGGCCGCGAGGGGCAGGCTCCCAGCGCCCCATTGGCAAGGCATGCGCCCCACCAGAAATCCTCACCAGAGATGCGGTGCAGCGTGCCCTCCACTCCCGCCCGGTTGTCGCCGCCAAAGTCGCCCAGCGCCGCCTCAGCGTGCGCCAGGTCCTCCTTGGTGATCTGGGCACAGGGGGGATAGGCGGGGGCGGGGGCGGGGATGTGGTGGGGAGGGGGGGAACAAAACGCATCTTGGTTTCGTGCACGCAGGGTGCTTGGAAGGGCCCACCTCTGCAGGGGGCCTTTGCCCCGCCCCCCGCCCCCATCATGCTGTGCCTGTGCCGCGCCTCACCTCGGCCTCCCGCAGGAACTGGCCGCCCGGCTGGCCCAGGAAGCGCGCCTCCGGGCGGCGCCCCAGGTCGAGCACAACCTCTAGGAGGGAGGCGCGCTGGGGGTGGTGCACCAGCGGCTCGCGGATGTCCAGGGGCAGCACCTGGGTCACAGGGGGGGAGGGGAGGGGAGGGCAGGCGGAGAGGGAGGGGGAGCGAGGGAGGGGGAGCGGTGAGCAGGGGGAGGCGCGCCAAGGGGTCGCGGGTGGTCGAGCGGCAGGAAGTGGGCACTCTGGCAGGGGTAAAAGGCGGGGGAGGAGAGGAGGGGGCGGGGGTGAGGGGTGCTGCTGCTGGTCTGGGGGAACAACAATCGGCTTGTGCGAGTGTCGGCGGGTGGGGTGTTGGCAGGCGGGGCGTTTGAAGGTGGGGGGAGGTGAACAGGTGCGAGGGCTTGGGAGAGTGGGCGGCGGCAGGGAGGCAGTGGCTGACATGGCTGGTGAGCAAGCAGCAGGCTGGCCTGGGGTAGGCAAGCTGGACGGGCGCAGGCAGGTGAAGGGGTGGAGGGGGTGAGGGGGCGGTGCGGCGGACAAGGGCGACCATGGGCAGCGCCTGCGTGCAGCAGGCAGGGGCACCAGCGCTGCGTGGCTGGCCTCTGCACCCAACCCCCATACCTGCAGCAGCGCGTCCATGTCGTCCCGCACAATCACGCTGCCGTCCTCCTCGGCAAGGCAGCCATCATCTGCGGTGCGGGGGCGTGCAGGTTGGTGAGCGGGCAGCGGGCGGGAGCGGCAGCCAGTGGGCAACGATCTGGGGACCAGCGCGCCGCCCAGCGGTGCCCACCAATCCAGGCAGACCAGCTCACCCTCGCAGAGACTGTCGTCGGACACCGCCTGCAGCCGCGGCAGCTGCACTGCTGCCCGAGACCACCCTTGGCTTCTGCTGCTGCCTGCGGCACGGAAGGCGCCCCTTGCGAGCACCACATGGCGTGGCTGCTGCTGGGAGGGCGCCGCAGGGCTGTGCCTGCGCGGGTATTCAAGAGGCGCGGGTGTTGGTGCCAAGCACAGGGTTTTGACGCCTGGACCCTGCTCGCGACCTGCCCAGCATCAAACACCGCATTTTTAAAACCATTGTGAGGTCTCACCTCGCCGGCAGGGCCCTACAGCTGACTGCCGCGAAGCTCATGTGTCCCTAGTTTGAAGTTAATGGCCTGCCCACACCGGCGGGAGTGCAGAGCAACGTGAACAAGTGATCAGCGCGGCGGTAGAGCTTCACAGGAGGAGAAGTGGAGCGGGTGCTGCGCCAGCACAGCACACGAATCAACTCAACATCCTGTTGCCTTGGCCGACATTGTTTGGTAGAAGCTCTACCATCGCCCTGATCACTTGCATGTAAACAGCTCCTAGCCCAGGGTTGGACGCTGCAAGCGGGGCGCTGCCGCTGTGCCGCTGCTTGCCCTAACCCGCCTGCGGCGGGTGCTGTTGACACCGCTGTGCGCTTGAGCTCGTCGCTAAATGATGGCTGCCCCATGAGATCATTCAGCGCTATTGCATAATTATGAGTGCTATCTTATGATCGGATTGGGAGCAAGTAATGGCAATTTGGCACAGGCAATGAGGCATGACATGATGTCAACACAAGAGCTTCCACCAGCTTCAGGGCGAGCGCTTCCGCTTACAGGTCGGCGGCGAACCAGTGGCGCCTTGTACACTGTCGAATTTATGCTGTGACAGGCTGAATTGGGCAGGGTGCGAGCTGCTGCCGCCATCATCCCTGGTGCACGGCCTGCATGCGACAGCTGGCGCCAAAGCTGCTGCCAGGCGTGCCGGCCTGATGTGGCTGCGCCAGAATGGTGGGCTGCGTGGCCAGCTGAAGCTGACAATGCCTGCCGAAAGATCTCCTGCTGTCACGTAACATTGCGTCACTATCCGCACGTGGTGGAGAACTTGCACGCGGAGAAACGACAGGGAGACAGGCAGCCCTGAGCCTGGGGGGGTGGCTGTACGGGTGGGGAATGAGCTGTGGAATGTCGGGAATGGGGCCTGCTGACCGGTGAGTGGAGGAACAGCGCCAACTGCCAGAGGGCGCAGGCGGTACATTAGTGCTGGCAATGGGACGGCCAATAGACCGCCATCTACTTTGTGTTCAGCTTGAGTGGAACTGTGGCGGAAGTATGACTTCAATGCAGCGGGGTGCCCGTAGGAGGGGCAGGGGTAGTGCCTGCAGGGGCAGGTGCGCTGCGCTGCGCCGCGCTGTGCTGCGCTGTGGTGCATGCACTGATTTGGCTGCGTACCTTGACCATCCACTGGTGTGGTGGGTACTCTGGGCTAGCAGAACACAACATGACCGCCAGGAGCGCCAGCCTTCCCGCACCGCAGGGTGGGGAGTGGCACCGTCACTTGGGACGCTCGCCGGGCACCCACAGCCAAAGAGTTCAAAAGGAGGAGATGCCTTGCTTCGAAGTGTGTGTATAAATACTCACAGGCTGCACAGAAACCCCGACAGTGTACAGGTGGACGAGAGGCGAGCACACAGGGGCACGGTGCGCCATTGAGGGACATGCCGTGCTGCCGCCGCTGGCGGCGCTGCTGGCGGCGTCATTGGCCTGCTCTCATCTCAGCCTGCATTGCGGAGCCCGTGTCTCCTCCATGTTTTGTGATCGGTGCGTTGTATTCTGGCCTGGATGGCTCCTTTCAATAGCCTGGCCGACCGGCTCATTGTGATCGCAGCCCTGCTGGCGAGCCTTTGCACGGCGACATCGACAGAGGGGCATGCCGAGGAGCTGCTGGTGCAGCCACTCGCGAACGGCGCGCTTCTGGTGCGCTTGCCTGCCCAGCCGGGCGAGCCGCCGCCGCCCCCCCTCACCTCCCCGTCCGCCGTTGCACAGCCCCAACCTTGCTGACTTGCTCGCTCTCGAGCTGCCAAGCACTTTGCAGGCCCACTTTGAGTTCAGCTCAGCTACGCTGCTGCAAGCACAGCACATGGACAGCTTCCCACCGGTGCTGCTCAGCCTGGCGCGGCGGCATGGGGTGGCACATGTGGAGCTGTCTCTCACGCAGGGTCGATGGGTGAGGGAGGCTTCCTTTCTTTCTTTGTGAGGGGGGAGGGGCTCCACAAGTGCTTATGTGTCCCCATTACATCCTGCTGCCGCTGCCTGCTGCATGGCAGGTGCGCACACGCACCTCTGACCAGCGCAACATGCAAGATCGGATCAGCCTTGCACCAATCATTGCACGAGCTGCCCCGCCCAGTGGTTGAGCCGTGCATATGCCCCTGGCCCGCCCTCATGGCCATGCAGGCGTGGGAGCAGCACCGGGGTGCTGCCGCCGCTGCCGCAGCCCCCAAGCCAGCAGGGCTGGAGCTCAAGGTGTCCTTCCACCCGCACGTGGCAGCCACACAGGCAGCCTACGGCGCCCTCAGTCGGGCGCTAGGCGGCCTGCTGTGCGCCGGCGTTGCCACCGTGCCTCAGCTGGCCGTCATGGCAGCCCCGGCAGTGGGGTGGTGGCTGGGCTCCGGCGGGCCGCCTGCCGTGGCGAGCGCTGCAGCGGGCAGCAGCCGCCAGCTGTATGCCTGGCTGCCTCAGGAGGCGCTGTGCACTGAGAACTTGTCCGCCTGGCTGCGCCTGCTGCCCTGCCGGAAGCACGCCGGCCTGGCTGCGCTGCTGCACCCGGGGCAGCTGGCAGCGGCGCCCTACTACTCCCTGGGCTTGCAGATGTGGACCTCGGGCGGGGGCAACGCCAGCAGCAGGAGCAGCAGCAGCAGCGGTGGCGGCAAGGGCAGGCAGCACGGCAGTGGGCAGCAGGGGTTGGTGCAGGTGCGGCAGGTGCTGACGGCGGTGGTGCTGCCGCGGCTGCCGGCGGCAGGGCAGGCAGGGCTGGTCCAGGCAGTGTTTGGTGCTAGCACGCTGCAGGCCTGCCCTGCAGCATCGAGCAGCAAGCTGTATGTTGTACAGCCTCCTGTTGATGCGTCAGGCAGTACAGCGGGCAGTAGTGCCGTCGAGAGGGCCGGCGGCTGCCAGGATCAGGAGACGGCGGCAGGCGCACTCCTGGCGTGTGATGTGGGCCAACTTCAGGCAGCCGACCTGCCAGCCGGCGTGCCGCAGCTCTCAGCAGGCAGCGACAGCAGCGATGATGGCGGTGGCCTATCGTTAGATGGGCCCCAGTCACCGCAGCTGCAGGTTGTGCAGAACATGGCACCGAGGGGCAGTCGGGCAGGCACGCTGATGGTAGGCGTGAAGGTGGCAGCAGCAGGCGCAGCAGGGGGCGAGCAAGAGCAAGCGGCAGGCGGCGGCAGTGCCTCGCTGCTGCACGTCATGCAGATGCTGCCGTGGCAGCTGCTGCCGGAGGCCCCCACCTTGCTGATGACGCTCAACGGCCAGGTGAGGGGGTGGGTGGAGTGTGTATGCTTTAGCGCCCCAAGGTGGGACGTGGATTGGTGCTGTACTGCTGTACTGCTGTGCAGTGCCTCTCCCCCTGCGTCCCCTGCCAGAATGCGTGTGCCGCGCCCACTGCTGCTGCCGTTGCTGCCACGGAACCCAGCGTCTGGCTGGTCTCACCCACCCCCCCTGCACCTCTCTCGCCGCTGCCGCAGCCCCTGGATGCGCAAAGCCGACACCTGGTGTGGCAGGCAGTCGACGTGCGGCCCGACCGCACCGCCGTGGTCGAGCTGCTGCTGCGCCTGCCTGCCGCGCCTGCTGAGCCTGCTGAGCTGGCGCGGCAGTGGCATGAGCTCACCTTCAGCATTGACTACCGCACAGCCTTTTTGGGGGTGTTTGACCACGCACCAGACGCCTCACGCGGCGTGGACATCCCACCCACCCTGGCCACATTCCTACCGCCCGCCTGCAACACCGGCGGCAGCGGCAGCGTCCAGGACGGCAGCAGCAGCAGCAGCAGCAGCAGCGCCAGCAGCCGCCGTGCAGGCTTGCCACTTGCTGGGCCTCCGACGGCGCCCCCACTGCTGTCACGCTTGCTGCACGATTGCGGCGCGCGGCAGGCCTACAGCAACGGCGGCGGCGGCGGCCTGGTGCCGCTCCCCATCCCAGACTTCTCCATGCCCTTCAATGTCATCTGCTTCACATCCACCCTGCTTGCTGTTCTGCTGGGAGGCACCGCCAACACGGTGCTCAGGTGCGGCACGGTGGGGCAAGTGGCAAAGCATGCAGGGCAGGGCAGGGCGCAGCGGTGGGCGGAGGCCCAAGCGTGGCCTGGCCTGTCCGCCTGGCTGCCTAGGCATGGCTGCCTGATGCTGTGCCTCGAATTCTGGCCAGTCCTGCACAGATGGTCGCGTACTGACCTCCCGAATGCTCACCACCTCTCAACACCACCTGCCCCCTCTTTCCCCCCGCCCGCCTGCCTGCCTGCCCACAGGAGCCCCCAGGAGCTAGCGGGCACAGCAGGAGGCCTGGGGGGTGCCCCCGCCTGGCGCCGCAAGCTGCGCCGCGTGCTGGCCTTGTTGATACTTATGGGAGCTTTGGCTGTCTACTTGGATCGCGACCTCCAGCGGCAGCTGGACGCTGCCCTGCATCACTTTGTGCTGGGCCGCGCACGCGCGCCGGAGCAGCATGGCGAGCTGTGACCCGGCGGCGGCTGCGGTGGCCTGTTGACATCATGACGATTCGAATTGATAACCATGCGCGTGTAACTGAGGGCCTGCAAGACGTGGCGGAACAGGCCAGCTGCACATGTGCGGAACGCAGCTGCGCATGGCGCGGTGCCGTGGCGCCGCCACTGCTGCGCTGCGCGCCCTCCACTGCAGTCGTTCTCTTAGGGCACAGTCGGCTCGCGGTTCTCTGGGCTTTCCTTTACACCTCTGGGCTTCCGAGCAGCTGCAGGGCCCCTGGGAGCTTGCGTAGCAGCTCGTGGAATCGGTCTTTGCTGGGGGAGCAGGGAACCACTAGACAAGGGAGCTGCTAGACGTCATGGCGCGTCGGATGCCGGGGAACCGGCCGGAGATGCCCAAAGTGCGCAACGCTGCCGTGCTGAGACGCTTCATCGCTCGCACGCTTTGCAGCTCCGCCACCTCTCCGTGGCTAATGTAATACTCCTTAGCTGCTGGAGCTCCCACATGCGGCAGCAAGCGTTTGGCTGCGCAGCACCGGGCTCCCGCCGCCGCTCCCGCTCCCTCCGCTGGCCCCGAGCACCTGTGCCCGTGCCGCGTGCAGGTGGAAGAAGGCACGCGCGCAGAGTTTGCCAAGGGAATGGCTGAGGCAATGATGAAGAAGGTGGGGTGAGAGCAGGCGGGAATGCACGCCTTGGCCTGGGGTATTTGGCGGCTTCGGGCATTGGCGCTCGGTGCGCCGCCTCCACCAGGTGCCTGAAGAATAGCGGCTGCCGCTCTGCCTCCCTGCCCCCGCTGCCCCAGATGGAGCGCACAGCTGGGCGTGAGGAGTGGGGGGATAGGCTGGAGGCGGCAGCGCTGGCGGCGCCTGCGGGCGGCAAGCAGGTGAGCTGCGCTTCTCTCCACTTGGGGGGCTGAGCGCCTGCCCCGCCTCCACCTGTCGGCAGCAGCACCAGCGGCCAGCATGCATCCCTGCGTTTCTTGCATGCCGCCTGCATCCCCTTCACAGCCTCGCAACGCATCACCCTTCTGAACAGCTTGTCCTGCACCCCCCTTTGCCTGCTTCGGCTGCCTGCACTGCCCGCACCGCATGCCCGTGCCTGGCTCGCGTCTGGCGGCGATTGTGCAGGCAGGCGAGGGCGGGGATAGCAAAAGCAAGAAGAAGCGGCGGAAGGACAAGAAGCGGAAGAAGGAGAAGAAGGAGAAGAAGGAGAAGAAGGAGAAGAAGAGCAAGAAGCACCGCAAGCACAAGAAGCGGAAGCACCACAGCGGTGAGACGGGCGGGGGCAGGCCGGTCTGTTCCCAACAACAGGTGCCCCCTTTTGGTGCCGCAGGGGTGGCGCAAGGCACACGCCTGCGCCGCCAGCGCTGCGGGATTGTGTGTGGCCTGACGGGCACACTCTTCGAGCTGACCCTGGCAGCGCACCCCGCGGCTGCTAGGCAGCCTTCTCCCCACACCTGTCCGCGCCAGCATGCCAACCTCACTGTCCCGTGCTGCGTGCTGTGCCCCTGAATGCCCCCGTGCCGCAGACAGCAGCGGCAGCGAGTCGAGCGGCGGCGGCAGCAGCAGCTCCAGCAGCAGCGACTCGGACAGCGACTCCGGCAGCCGGCGCCAGAAGCGGAGGAAGCGGGAGCAGCACAAGGGCCCCGACACCGACTGAGGCTGCCCAGACAGGCGCCACAAACGCTGGCGGCACCAAACGCGACACAGGGCAGCCCAGCAAGCCTGCAGCTCTTTCACGTTTATCAGGGCGCACTGCCCGCCGTGACTCTACCCCTCATCTCCTCACACAGCACCTCAAGCCAGCCCCCTGTCAACCAGCAGTCTGCCTCTGGCATTTCACGTTTCAGTATTCAGCTACAGGGCGGGCAGTAGCCGTTTGCAAAGAGTCAGGGGGGGTCAAACGCAGCATAGGTGGGGAGTGGGGCAGGGCGCTGGGAAAAGGAGAGACGAACTGGAGGGGCGGCACCCCGCGGCCCCAGGGCTTGTTGGTTGGGGCGGCTGCTGTGCGAAAAAAGACGCGACCAGACGTTTGGTTGTGGGGCAGCTCGGCACTAAGACGGGGGGAGGGGGGAGGAGGGGGGAGGTGGACATTGAGTAGGGCTGAGGACACTGCTTGATGGGGTGGCCGCGGCGCACGCCAGCAAGGAAGGATGCACTGAGAGCCGCGCGGGTGCCGGGCTTGCCGGGGAAAAGAGAGAGTGTGACGGGGAAGGGAGAGAACAGGTGCTGTGGGGTGGGTGGTTGAAGAAACGGGAAGACAAGGAAACGAATGGGGGATAGGGTGGCGAAAGAAATTGCAGGCTGCCCGGCGCTGCGCTTCCGTGGAAGGAGGAAGACGCGGGCGGGGTGGGCGCAAAAGAAGGCGGGGCTAGCGTCGGCGGGTGCACTGAACGACACGGGCCGGCGCAGCGTGGCATGCGCTGGGCTGGGGGCAGGGTGGTGCTGCTGGTGGGGACAGCCAGCCAAGTAAGTGCTGGTGGGAACACAGGGGTGGGGGGGACGACACGACACGCACAAGGAGCGTATGCAGTCATCAGCATCATCAGCATCGTCATCATCGACGAACGACATAAACGGCGGGGAGGGAGAGGGCGCCCAATGGAAGCGGGGCTCGGGGCTTTGGGTTCAGGTGTGGTGGGGCGCAGGCCGGTTGCAGCATGGCGGGTGGGGGAGGGGCCGGAAGCAGGGAATTCACCGTGTCACCAAATATGGCGTGAAGCGTCAGAATGGGGGGAGCGGGGGCGGGGGCAGACGGCCGCCTCACGAGCGGGGGGTGGAGAAGAGGAAAAAGGGGCAAAGCGAGGCAGCTCTGGAAAGTAGGCGTACAGTTGCAGGGTCAGCAGCAGGGGGGAGCGCGGTGCGCAACGCTGGCCTGGCTGCTTGGGTGCAGGCAGCGGTGGCGAGACATCTCTCCGTCAGTAAAGGGCTGCAGCCTGCACCCTGCTTGGCCAGCCAGGCAGCGGGCACCTCACACGCCGGCGGCAACAAATCAAGTAAGCAGGCATGCGTCGTCTTGAGGGGGCGGAGCGGGTGGCGGGCGCGGGGCGGCCCCTGGGGGAGCGGGTAAAATTGGGCAGCTTGTGTTTGCAGGCGGGGCTGGAAGTGGGGGCGGGTATGCGCCGCCGCCTGGCCGCCCCGCGGCCGCCGGCCACGGCTGGATATGCAGCGTGGGCGCAGCGCGCGGGGGGCTCACGCCAGCGCTGCAAGCGCCTCGCTGTCCATGCTGCCATTGGACCTGCGTGGGTGCAGCGCACTGGGCTGCGCGTGGCTGGTCTCCGTGGCCTTGACGAGCGCGCAGGCGCCGCCCTCGGGGCGCTCCCACGCCTTGGCGCCGGTGGCGGTGTTGACGTAGTAGGGGCGGCTGCTGCGCGGGTCGTGGTGCTCCACCCAGCCCTCTGGCAGGGGGATCCACACGCAGCTGCGGAAGCCCTCGGCCAGCGCCTGCAGCAGGGGTCACAGGGGCGGGAGGGCAGGCAGGCGGGGGGCAGCGTGTGGTGAGAGGAGGGCGGTGCGTGGGGGAAGCGGGCGGCAGGAAAGAGCGCTGCACGCTGCGACGGCCCTGCAGCATCCAGCATGCCCCTGCCCCGGCGCAGTGCAGCGCAGCGCCTGGCCGGCCTGCCAGCTCACAGCCCTCCGTCTCACCCTGCGGTCCAGGTCGCGGCCGATAAAGACAATCTGGTTTACAGGCTCCTCGCCCTCCTGCCACCCCGTGGCCGCAGGCCCAAAGCAGATGGTCTCGTGCACCCCCTGGAACACAAACTTGGTGCGCTCCTGGCCCTGCAGGCGAGCCAGGTATGCAGGTGCATGTCAGTGCGGGAAGACGCATGACGGCGGGCAGCAAGGGGCGGCAGAACGAGCCGGCGCCGCCACGAGGCGCTCCCCCTCAGCCCGCCTGCCAGCAGCACATGCAGCACTCTCAACTGCCGCCCCATGTGCATGCTGCAGGACAGAGAGGACGTGGCACCTTGGGCCCGGCCGGATGTGCCCCCGCTTGCACCCGCGAGTGGCCTCACAAGCGGCGACCACCCACCTTGATGCAGAGCATGCCCTTGCAGCGGAAGATGTCGCGCGCCTTCTCGCCCAGCAGGTCGCGCATGAACATGTTGAAGCGGTACCTGCGGCGCAGGTACGGTTCAGGGGCTGTTAGCATACAGTACACAGGCGGCGGCCTATCAGGCCAGCACAGTCACAGTTTGCGGGTGCCTGCCCTGCCCGCCAGCCCTGGTGCCCCGCCAATCCGAGGTGGCTCACACCCTCTCCTCATACCCCCCAGCCTGCATGGCAGCCCGCGCTTGCTGGCTGGCTGGCGTGCTCACTTGTCCAGCGCGCCGCGGGCGGTGATGCCCACGCTGCCCACGCCGCTGAGGTCGTGCAGCTTCTTGCGCCGCCGCTTGGGGCGCCGCTCGGTGCTGCCTGCCGCCGCTGCCGCCGCCGCTGCCGCCGCCGCGGTGGCGGCCGCAGCTGCCGACTGCTCCTTCTGCTTTGCCAGCAGCTCATCCAGCTCCAGATCCTGGCACTCCTCATTGCAGGGCCCCGGGTGCGCTCCGCACTCGCCCAGCTGCTGCCCTCGCCGCCTGCCGCTGCCGCCTGCTGCGGGGCCGGCGGCCGCGTCGGCGGCGTTTGCCTCGGCCTCCTCGCGGGCGCGCTTGGCGGGCCGCGACAGGTTGGCCGCCACCTGCGCCGCCTCCACGGCGGGGGCTGCGGCTGCGGCGGCGGCGCCCTGCTGCGGGCGAGGGGACGCCTGCTCGGTGTCGTCCTCAGAGTCAGAGTCCATGAAATAAGGGTCCACCTGAGAACAGGAGGAGGAGGGGCGGGAGGGAGGATGCGTGGGCAGCAGCAGGGGTATGTGGCGTGGCGTGTGTGGGGGGCCGGGCAGAGAGCGCCGCTCAACGCTGCATCCCTAGCCGTCCGCCCTCCTGCGCTCCTCCGACGCCAGATCATGGTGCCAGGCCCCATCATTGCCAGCCGGCAAGCCTCTCTGCCCCCGCCCTGACCCCGCGCCCTGCTCACCTGCAGCGCGCGCTCAATGGAGAAGGAGTTGATGCCCATGAGGCGGTCCCAGGCGGGGTTGTCCGCCTCGTTGGCCGCCCCCACTGCGCCCTTCTCCGACTCGCCGCCCAGCGCCACCTCAATCAGGTCGGCAGTCACGTTGATGGAGCGCACCATTTCGCGGGCGCGCTGCAGAGAGGCGGGGCAGTGAAGGGGGCGAGGGTGGTGAGCCGGCGGCAGGGCAGGACATGCTGCACACACGCTTGTGCTGCCCGCCGCGCTGCTGCCCAGCGCGGAGGGCTAGCTAGGCAGGCAGAGCAGCTAAGCAGCCAGGGCAGGCAAGGGGCAAGGGTGGAGGGCAAGCAAGAGGCCAGACAGGCAGGCAGGCACCGAGCCAGGCTGCAGCTGCGCGTTTGCTGCCCCCCCACCTGCAGCTCCTCGGGCGACACCAGGTCAATCTTGTTGAGCAGGATGATGTCGGCAAACGCAATCTGGTTGACCGCCTCGTTGACGTCGCCGCCGCCGGCATCCTCCAGGTGCTGCGAGGCAGCAAGGGGCAAAGTGGGGCGGGCGGGCGGGTGGGTGAGCGGGCGCGCGGCGCAGTGTGCCAGTAGGCGGCGGACGGGGTGGACCGGCAGAGCTAGACTGGAGGCACCAACTGCCCTTGCTCACCACCCCACCACACCACACCTGCGCACGCACACTTTAGCTGCACACTAAAAGTTAAGTTGGGTCACCAAAGATATGCATGGAAGCTGCCAGGCAGCTGCCGGGTCGGCTACTGCCCGCCGAACAACTGGCCTCCACTACCACCGCCCGGCGCCCGCCCTGCTTCCACACCCGCCCCACCCACACACCTTGCGCAGGTGCTGCGCGTCCACCAGGCACAGGATGGAGTCCAGGCGGTAGTTGGCAGAGATCCAGGAGTTGGCAAAGAAGGTGAAGGCAACGGGGGCGGGGTCCGCCAGGCCCGTCGTCTCGAGCAGGATGGCGTCATAGGGGTGGCCGCCCGGCCGCCCCGCCGCCCGCCCCTGCAGCTCCTTCAGCGCCTTGACAATGTCGTTGCGCAGCGAGCAGCAGACGCAGCCGCGGTCCATGGACACAATGTCCTCGGGCGACAGCAGGTTCTCGCACACTGCAGGCGGGGGGGGAAGCGGCAAGTGTGACGGCATCGTGAGTGGGGGACAGCTCAGAACCTAGCAGCAGCAGTGTCTGCTCCACCCAGCCGACAGTGCAAAATAATCGAAACAGCAGCAGGCAGTGCGCAGGCAGGTGCGAGGGGGGGAAGGGTGTCCAGGGGGCGCCGCATGCACGACCGCCGACCCGTGTGAGTGGGAGCAGCACCCCATGCCGGCACTGCTGCCCGCCTGCACGCCCTCTGCTGCCCCGGCTGCGCACCTAAGCTGTTGTCAATGTTGATCTCTCCAACCTGTGAGGGCAGGAGAAGCGCAGCACGCCGTTAGATGTAAGTGCGGCGGGGCGTGTCTACTCCCACACGTGCGAGGCACCGGCGGCGCCGCAGGGAGGCCGCCCGAGAAGCGGCGGCGGGCAGCCTGGAGGCCTCACCTCATTCTCGATCACAGCCACGCGCTGCTGGCCCCTCTGCCGCAGGATGTGGTTCAGCAGAGTGGTCTTGCCGGCGCCCAGAAAGCCGGTGACCTGCAGGCAGGCGAAAGACGGGGGTAAAGCTTAGTGTCACGCACTGCTGCAAGCCAGGCGCCTGGTGCAGCAGAAGCCCCGCGGCGCTCACCAGCGTCACTGGGATCTTGTCCTTCTCTGGCTTGGGCATGGCGGCCCCTGCTGCTAAGAGACTTTCGGCCGCCGGCCTGTGTGTGAGAGGCCCCTCAGGCCGGCGCCTGCTGGCCCCTGGGAGCCGAGTTATGAGCTTGTGATTGCCAACCCGGGGCCCCGGAAGTGCTGCCTGACGACGCGCCGGCGTGGGTGTTTTAGGAGGGAGGGATGCGGGAGCGCTTGGCTGAGGGCGCCGTGTCACGCAGAACAATTAGCCGATGTGCCAAGCGAACGGAACGTTCAAGGGCTGGCCGTGAGCAGGGGGAGAGGTGCAGGTGGAGGTGGGTGACACTGACTGCCAGCAGGGCAGTGAGTGACTTTCTGAACTCCCGCGCACGTGTTGACTTCCGGGAGGCTGGAAGCGGGTCGCGCGGCCCAAACAGGAAGATCAGACCAAGGTTGCAGCGGGGGCGCTGGGAGTGCGATTTTCATCTCATGCCCTCTAGCACGACCGGCAGGGAGCGGCGGCAGCCACACATTCCTGGCCGGAGCACCCCAGCTTGGCTGGGCCTGTGTGCACCATCGGCAGTCCCATTTTACTTGACCTTTGTGCAGAATGGAGTAGATATCGTGGTCCTACTGCGGTCCTGGCCACCCTGCGACATCCTCGCGTCAGGTCTCCAACCAGGGGTTTGCATGCATTACAGTCAGCCGGCACGAACCGCAGCACACTTTGGAGGGTTGGGGCGCAGGCAGCGACATGGTTACTGCTGCTCCGAAAGCTAATTTGAAGAGGTGAAGGAGGGCCCTAGTATGGTGTGCATGCATAAAGAGGATGCGAGGAAGTGGGGAGGCGGGAACTGCTGGTGTACAGTGGGCGTGCTGCATGCGCGGCGCTTGCCAGCTGCTGCTGCTGCTGCTGTCTCACTCCTTGGCATCGGTGACGCCCTGCAGAGGCATGATGTGCAGGACGAGCAGATGAGCGCTCAGCAGTACAACGGAGCGAGGGAGCAAGCGGGCTGCTGGCAAGTGAGCACGCAGACGAGCATGTGAGCAACAAACAGGCAGATCGCCCGCCAGCACCCCTGGCTGCACCTCACCTCTGCGCTTATGCTGAACATCGCCTCCGCCTCTGGCTGCGAGGGAGAAGCAATGATCTTGGCCACACGCGTGTCGCCTCGGCCCTTGCGCAGCTGCAGCCGCGTGGTGGTGGCGTGCGCCATGATGTTGCCGCCCACCGCCTTGAGCTGCAGGGAGCAGGGGAAGCGCAGTGGAGTGCCCAGGATTAGGAAGTCTGGGCGTGTGGCAGCTGTGGTGCAGCTGCCTCGGCCAACCGGCACACCCAGTTCAAGTTTGAACACGACCATCCTGCCCACCATGCACCTACTAGCCTGCCCTGCACCCATTCCCCCACCCAACCGCACCTGCAGGTGCGGTGCCGAGAACATGGCCTGGCCGCCGTCCAGGTTGCCCTGCACCACTTGGTTGGTCACCAGCACCGCCACGCCAAACTCGTCCGCCAGGCGCTGCAGGCCGCGAAGGAAGCGGCCCAGCATGTTCTGCCGTGCCGCCAGCTCGCTGCGCCCCACAAACTCGCTCCTGCATGGGGAGGCGGGGGCAGGGGCAGGGGGCAGGGTGAGAGCAAGGGGCCGGCTCACAGAGGAGCAGTCAGCAGTAGGGCACAACGTGCAGCGGGGACAGCAGAGGAGCCACTCTTGGTAAGCTAAGCATTGCTGGATTCAATTCCTCTCTCCCAACCAGCCCTGACACAGGAGCCTGGCGCACTAGCACAAGTGCCCGCCACCCACCTGAACAGCGCGGTGGCACTGTCCACGATGACCACCGCAAACCGCGAGTCCGCCATCATGCCTGCCGCCTGTATGAGCAGCTGCTGCTGGTGCTCCGTGTTGTGTGCGCGTGCGTAGGCCACATTGTCCAGCACGTCCTGCGGGTTCAGCCCATACCTGCCAGAGGACCCGGGGAGAGGGGGAAGGAGAATGAGCTGTGTGTGCAGGAGGGGTGGCTACAAGCGCTGCCCAGCAGTCTTCAGCCCTGCCTTTGGAAGAAAAGTTGCGGAAGAGACATGGGGTGTGAGCAGTGGGGGAGGGCGTGGCCAAAGCAAGATTCATCACATCCTGCAGGTCCACCAGATTCACAGGCGGGCACAGGGCAGGCAAGATAAGGTAAAATGAGCAGACAGGAGGGGACGGGGGTGGGTTCCAGGCAGGGCGTTGGGGAGAGGCATGTGCAGGGCCAGTGGACGGGCCTGCTCTTCCCCCTTCAGTGAGCTGCTGCTGAGTGGTTGGGCAAGCTCCAGCTGCAGCACCCACCTGCGCAATCCAGACCGCCCTGCTGGCACACTGCCCCACCCCGCATTCCCACGCACCGCTCTGCTATCTGCACCAGTCGCTGCGGCCGGAAGGTACCCTCTGTGTCGATGTAGAGCGCCTTGCCCTCGCCGCCACCCATGTCCACTGGAAGCTGGCAGGTGACGCACAGCGTGTGGCACACCTGCACCGATGTGGGGTTGACAGAGGGCAGCCAGCACCTGGTCAGCGGTCGGGCAGCTAGTTGCGCACCCAGCAAGGGCAGTCGCAAGGAAAACAGCACCCACGAAGGGAACACCCGCAGGCACTGTTACTGCCCAGGGCCTCCTTTCGATTCACCCACCCTTGCCCACCGACCGTCCACCGCGCCAAGCTACCAAAACTGATGCTGGTGTTGCATTTGCCCGCCACGTCTCGCCCCTCATCCACCCAACCTGAAACTGTGTACTAACGTCTTCCAATCGCCCCCTGTAGCACCCACACCTTCCGCTGTCAACTTGCGTGCAGCACCCACCTGTGTCTTGCCGCAGCGGTACTCTCCAAACAGCTCTGTGATGGAGCCCGTCTCCAGGCCGCCCCCCAGGATGTCGTTGAGCGCAGTGCAGCCGGTGGTCACCATCAGCAGCTCGGAGCGTTGCTCGAAGACCTGCTGCGCGGTGGTGAAGCCGGTGGGGACGACCTTCATAGCTGCAGGGCGCAGAGGGGGCAACAGCAAGGGGCCGGTCGTGTTGGCGGCATGGCAGGTGGTGGCCGGTTGCCGGCGGCGGTCTGGCAGGCAGGCACACACTGCTGCTTGCAGCGCTGTGAGAATGTGGGGAAGGGGGTGGTTGCAGGGTCGAACAGTGCGTGGCACCCACACGGGGGCGGCGCATGCAGCACCCACGTCCGACCAGCACCCAGCACCCAGCTCGCCGGCAGCTGCCCTGCCCTGCGGGTGCGCACCTATCTCCTTCAGCTTGGCCACCTTTTGCTCGCTGATGCCCTTGATAGCTCCCAGCTCCTTGCTGGTGGCGTACATCAGCCCCTCAACTGTGGCGATGCCTGCAGGGGCGACGCAGGCGGCGACGGAGGCGGCGGCGCACGGTCAACGCAGATGTATCTCCTTGCAACGCCCACTCCAGCCCTGCCGGCTCCTGTACTCTGCAAGTCACTGCTCACCTCCATCCTTCAGCTTCTTGATGTCCGCCGCTTGCACGCCCAGCTCCTGCAGAGAGCAGCCAGCACAGCTGGGGGGCGTCATCGCAGGGCACGCAGCAGCGGGGGCGGGGGCGCAGCGGCGTCAGCTGCCGCCAGCTCGCGCAGCCTGCAACGGAGCGGGACCCCACGGCCCGCCTGCACGCCTAACACGCACCATGAGTGCCTCTAGGTGCTGCGGGCCGCTGGGGTCCGCCTCCTCCTCGCCATACTGCTGCTCCTCCACGCGCTCTGCCACTGCCTGCGCCATGTTTCCGGTGTGATGGCTGGTGTGTGTGCGGCGATGCAAAGAAGAGTGCCGGAGGCCGGGGGCGCGGAGAATGGGGGCGCCTGCTACGTGCTGCGTGGCGAGCCAGTGGCGAGCCTGCTGCGTTTGAACAATTGCGGTTGAGTTTCACGCCTGGAGCATCTCAAGTGTTGATCAGAATGCATCGATGCAATCGAGAAGCAGCCGGCGTGATACGCACGTCGGCGTTGTTATCACCACTCACCCCGCCAGCGCCCCGCCCGCCTGCCGCCTGCCTGGTGCCCCGTCCTGCTCATGAAGCATTTGCAGCGTACAATCGACTCGGCCACTCTTGCGGATACCAGGGTAACTTACTCCTGCCCTGCCAACACGGCGCATTCCAGTGTCCAACCCCCACCAGAAGGGAAACAGCTGCCCACACGCCGTGGCATTTACCACTGTTCCACTGTCCTCCCACTGCGGCTGTGCCTGCACCTGCCATGTCCTTTCCAAGCTCCTCAAACCCTCCGCTTCCATGCATCCACGCCATCCCGGTCGCTTCGCCCGCAGGCGTCACCTTCAGAGCGTCTCGTGTTCTTCCCGCGTTGCGCGCCCGCTGCTGGGCTCGCTACCTGTTTGATTCCAGGATGTGCCCAGCCTTCTAATTGCAAACGGTTTGGCAGGTCATGTAGGCTGCCAATACCAGCAAGCAGCAGAAGAAGCAAGGCAGCTTCCAATGGGTGGCGCCTGTGAGAGGCGCGGGCGCCGCTGTGCACGGGCTGTAGGGGGATCCACGACTTCCCTCCGTCGCTCGCACTGTCGGTCCTGTCCTTCTGCCTTCCCTGGCGGGAGGGTGGGGCTTGTAGCCTGACGGACACCTGTTCCGTTCCACCAGGCAGTCACCGGGCGCGACCAGCATATGCCGTCTGCTGAAAAGGCTGCGGCACCTGCTGGTGTATCTCGTGAGCGAGTATACACGCACGAGCAGCGCCTTGCAGCGAAGGCGGAGGGCATGGGGGCGCCAAGTCTGGCGCCGCTGGTGACGCTGCCGCCACCACAAGCAGGCACGCCTTGCGCCGCGGCATCCCGGCGCGCGGGAGTGGCAGCAGCTGGATCCCTGCCATCGCCATCACACACGACTGCTGGAGCCGCCCTATTTGGCTGCCTCATCTTCCTTGCAGGTGCAAGCGTGTCCAGCATGCCTTGCTTCGAGGGGGGGAAAGTGGCGCAGCCAAGGCGCGCAGGGTCACCCTCCGCTGTCAACGGCTTCCCTACCACCAGCTCTTGCATTCGCTGCTCCCTTGTCCCCAACGCCACAATTGTAGCTGCCACTCCCCTCCCTAATCCCGCCCCCACGCCCCACCCCGCCCCCGCCTGCCCCTGGGCCTGCGTCCTGCAGGCGCCCTGCCCGCCGCCCTGCCCGCCGCCTTCCTGCTCTTTGCCGGCACCGCGCTGCCCTGGCGGGTGTGGCAGTACGCCACGGCCCAGGGTGGCCGCAACGCACCCTTCCTGGCCGACTTCTGCTACCTTGTCAACCTGGCCACCGCTGCCTTCCTGTGCCTGCCGGCCTCCCTGAGGTCCCCTGGGCTGGAGGGCGCCGTCTATGCGCTGGCAGACGGGCCGGTGGCCATGGCAATCTGCGCCTGGCAGATCCCTTGGGTCTGGCACAGCCCCGACCACACCGTCAGGTGTGCCACTGCCAGAGCTGTCAAGCCTTCCTCCCGGCGCACACCTCCTTTACCGCTTGCTTGCCCGTCATTGTGGTCAGCCCCACTGAACTCCTGGCTGGCTGTGCTGTGTGTGGCATGCAACCAACCTCTGCCCTCCTCCCCTGCCTGCACCCCATGCACTGCAGCGTACTTATCCACCTCCTCCCTGGCCTCGCCATGGCAGCGCATCACCACCTGCCCTGCGCTGGCGCCGCTGCCGCCCTGGGAGCTTCCGCGCAAGGCTCCTGCACCACCCCTGCGCATGGCGCCGCGCTGTCGGGCGTGCGGGACTCTGCCACCTGGCTGCTGGCCGCCTCGCTGGCGTTCTACGCCGCCTGGCAAGCCGCCTACTTCGTGCTGGTGCAGCTGCTGGCCAGGGAGCGCATCGTCAGGAACAAGCTGGACACGAGCTACCGCTGCCTCACGCGCCGCGCCGCACGTGCGCGCAACGTGTGGGCATGCATCGTGCTGCAGGGCGGCACGCCACGCCGCCTGCTCGCCTACGGCCTGCTGCAGCTGGCTTTCACAGGCAAGCAGATTACTGGGCAGGGCATATTGAATATTGAGGGGCAGGGGAGGCAGGGGTTCTGGCTAGTTTGTGACGACTTGCCGGCGCAAGTTGGTTGGGAGTGATCATTCAATCAATCAATCAAGTGATGCGTCGCCAGCACACCGTATCCTCGCGCTCAGCGCTCCGATCCCCAACCGCATTGCCTGCATCCACCTGCCTGCCCTGCAGTGGGCGCGCTGCTGCTCTTCATCCCCACCTACCACTACCGCTGGGCTGCACTGCTCTGGCAGGGCGCCAAGTTTGGGGTGTCAGGTGATGCCAAGTGACAGGCTGGCACACAGACACGCTGTGTGCGCTGGGAGCGTGGCGTGCATGTCACAGGGCTGCAAGGCAGCTGGGCAGCCTGCCTGCCCGTCACCCCCCAGCTGCGTTCCCCATGCCCTCCACATGTCCCCCCTTCCCCTCTGCCTCCGCATGTGCAGTCTACTTTGGCTGCCGCTACCAGGCGGATCGCGTGTTCACGGCGGCAGTGGAGGCAGCAGTGGAGCAGCGGGTGCAAGCCCACCTGCGCAAGCAGCACCTCACCACAGCAGCGCACCCGGCAGTCCACCTGGAGGCGGACGCCAGGGGCTGCGCTGCCAACGGCAGCACCCCTCCCTTATGGCAGGGCTGAGGCCAGCCAGGGGTGTGGTTGCGCACCAGCTCGCCATGCAGGAGGGGGCGGCAGCGGCCAGGGCACGCCGGGTCGCCGCTGGCCTACACTGAGGCGCTGCTTGCTCTGAGCTGCTGCGCCCCTCTCGGACCCTGCATGGGACCCTGCACCCAACGGACAGAACATATTGTGTGTACCTCTAGTGCGTATCGCCCTTGACAGCTCCCTTTTGTAGTCCTTGGAACTTGGCAACCTTGTGACATCTCCCCTTTTGACCTCCATCATCCTTGGGGCCCTCGCCCCTTTTGACCCCTGTTCCTTCTGATTCCTTGCCCCGCATTCCCCATTCGCTGCAGTAATTGCTCCTGCCAACCTTCCTGGCACTTTTGCACCTTTTGATTCTCTGATGCAGTCCACACTCCACCAAGCTGTTCGCTTAGCACAGCTTTTTGTCCTCCTGCACGGCCCAAGCCTCAACCAACACTGCCACGGACAACCCCAGAGGCTCCCGCGGCCGCCGCACCCAACCTTGGCATGCCTTTGACCTCTGCACCTTTAAGAAAAATAAGGTGAACCTGTTCGTTCCCCCCAGAGTTCCGGCAGGCTGTAAGCTTACAAACAAAACAAGCCCGCAGTACAACAACCAAGGCCAGGTGCCTGGTGGGGGGCCATGCCGCCGCTGCTGCAACTTGCAAGCACACGGACAGCGGCGCTTGGCAATCGTGCTGCGGGGCAGGGTTGGGCAAGAGGCGGCGGAGCTGCCCACACTGCTGCTTAGGCATGTGGGGGTGCTGCTGCTACAAACTTGCTGCTGCTGCTGCTGCTGCTGCTGCTGCCTCTGCCGCCGCTGCCCCTCCTGCACACTGCCCTGTACCAGTGCCGCCGCCGCCGCTGCTGCCGCTGCTGCTGCCTCAGTGCTGGCTGCCTGCCTCAGTAGTCGGAGCCGCGCGACAGCACCTCCTTGCGCGTGGGGTGCAGGTACAGGGTGTGCTCAAACTGCGCGGTGTAGCAGCCCTTGGAGTCGACGAGCGGGGGGTAGGGGTCCACGATGCCCGCGTCACACAGGTTCTTCAGCGCCATCAAATACTTCTCCTCCCCCAGGCGGTCCAGGTAGCTGCCAGGTGGAAGAAGCAGTGGCAAGGGAGTTGGGAAGAAGAGCGGAGGTCAACAAAGGGGAGGGCCCAGGTGGCTGTCAGGGCAGGCAGGGAATGGGTGCATGATCCGCCACGGAGGCCCAGGCAGCTGCGGGCCAGGAGCCAGCGGCAGCAACAGCAGGGGTCCACGTGGGGGACATGGAAACAGGGGGGCAGGTCAGGCGGCTGCTGGAGCAATGTGCAGGCCCTCCACACCCCTGACAGCCCACCCATGGGCAGCAGCGGCACGGGACAGCGCGCACCCCCGGCGGCCGCAGGCTCATGGCCCAATGTGCATGGGCAGCCAGCAGCGCCTGCACACCCTGCCATGCGTCCGTGCAAAGTCACAACCCGCCGCCCGCCACCGCCCCGCCCCGCCCGCGTGCGGCAGGAGGCACGGGGCAGGCAGGCACGGCATGCGGTCCAGGTGCTCACTCACCGGCGGCAGAAGGCCAGCGTCCCAAAGTGCTTGTCGATGGTGCCCAGCAGCTGCTTGGCGCGCGGCAGGCGCAGCGGCACGTGCCCCACATCAAAGTTCTTCATGTAATGGCTGACCTGCAGTTGGGGGCAGGTGGGGGGGGAGGCATGAGGGGGGAGGGATGAGGGGGGAGGGTCGGAAAGCCGGTATGTAAGGGAGGATGTCGGCAGATGATGGGTGCCCCCCATCATCGCTCCATCAAAGTTCTTCATGTAGTGGCTAACCTGCAGGTTGGGGGGGGAGGCATGTGAGGGCCCAGCTTGGTGAGTCTCTCTAGGGGAGAGGCGTGAGCATGTCATGGGGGTGCACCTCCCACCACAGCCCCTTGGTGGTGGCTGAGCAGCGGAACACAAGGATGGGGTGGCAAGCGGGGACCGTGCCCACTGCGCCAGTTGTATTCAGGCACATGATCTGCACAAGCTTAGCCACAGCGCAGCCAACAGCAGCAGCAGCAGCAGCAGCGGTAGCAGCAGCAGCGCCAGGGCGAGGCAGCCCCCTCCAGCTCACCTCCAGATCTTCCCGCACATACCCCTTGCCTGCAGGGCAGCACGATGGGGGGCGGAGCAGCCAAAATGGGAGGGTGAAGGAGCAGGCGCCACAACACAAAGGAGAACTTGGCCACTCATGGGGTGGTGTGACATGTTTCAGGCCAGCCTCCATGCAGGCGTGAGAGGGTGGTGTGCAGCGGCGGAGCAGGGAGGGACGAGAAAGGGTCCCTTCCAGAAAGCCCAACCGTGCTCACTGCACCCACCCAAATCCTAATGCACATTCCAGACACGAACACTGTGAACAAAATGGGCGGTGGAGCGGGAGGCCTCAATGGCTTGTGCCGCCGCCCCCAGCCGCCCGCCGTGGCCTCCTCCTCACGAGCACACCACAGTTGCAACATCCATGCCACATAAACCCTCTTGCTTACTCACCGGTGGAGCCAAACGTCTCGATGGCAAAGAACTCGCCCTCCTCCATCTTTGTGGCCTCCCCTCCCTTCACAATGGGCACGCTCTTGCCCGCGTGGATGCGGTAGGGACCGATGGAGTGGCCGTTCAGGTTGCGGATGCTCTTCACCTGCAGGAGTGGGAAGAAGCGAGAGGCTTCAAACATGACTGCTTCTCGGTGTGCACAGCTCAGACGTGCTCTGCATGCTCGTTACTATGCTATGCTGATGAACATCTGGCACGCCCCCCCATGCCCAAGATGGCATGTGCTTGTGCGGCGGCGTCCCAGCGTGCCAAGGCCAGCCCCCCGGTGCATCCCCCTCCTCACGCCCAGCTGCCTGCCTCCCTCCTTGCCTGGTACGTCTTGCCGTCCAGCTCAATCTCGTAGCTCTCCATCACCTCCTGCACCACAGACAGCCACCAGCCAGGCACGCAGCCAACCCAATGCGTTCAGGCTGCTCTCAGTGGTTGATCAGCCATGGCCGGCAGGCAGGCACAGAAGAAGGCAACCAGGGAGGGGAGGCAGGCAGGTTGATTGACAGCGAGGCAGGCAGTGGCCGGTGAGGCAGGCGGCCGCGCGAGCAAAGGTTCTGCCAGGCAGGCAGCCAGGTGTTTTTTGTGCAGCAAGGATCGGTCACCGAAGATCATGAAGGTGTACAGGTGTATCTATCATTTCTTTTCTTTTCATATCATATCATTTTTTTGTATCTATCATTTACAAACAAATGCTATACGCACCTGGATGGCGGCCCCGATGTCGCACAGCCGCACGTCGATGCCCGACTCGCGCACCCCCGTGTTGGTGGCCTCCCGTACCGCCTCCAGCAGCGGGTTGTACCGCGGGTTGAAGGCCACCGTGAAGGCAGAGTCCACGATGCGCCCGTTGATCTGGGTGCCGAAATCTGCAGGGTGGGGCGGGGTGAGGCGGGGTGGGGCGGGGGACAACTGAGAGGTCGGTCAACAGCGTGAAGGCCGGCGCGGCGCACCCGCCCCCTGCCATGTCACCCCACCTTTTGCGCCCATCCCACCCACCAACCTGGCGCCCTGAAGCAAATCTCCTACCAACAGCAATGCAACCACGCACAGAATCCCACTCGTTGTGATACCGTCACGCTGCTGGGCGGCCACCGCGCACTTAGCCCCCTCCATGTCATGCACCCACAACCAAGTGCTGCACAGTACCACCCACCCAGCTTCATGACGTCGTCGTACTGCAGCACCGTCTTGTCCCCGCTGTTGGGCGTCCAGTGCGCAGCCACGTAGTTGAGGGAGCAGCCGGTGGGGAAGGCAATGCCCGCCTCCAGCCCGCGCGCATCAATCAGCGACCGCACTGCACAGGAAGAAAGGCGGGTGCGTGCGAGGTAGGCGATGCAAACAGTCGCCCTGCTGCAATCCCTGCTTCACGTCCTGCGCCTGCAGTTCATCAGCAAAGCATGTTGTGCAACACCGCACAGCGCAGCGCAGCCCCACCCGAGTCCTCCAGCTTCTCGCACAGCTCCGTCATGAGGATGCCCGGCTTGGCAATCGTGTGCATGTACGCCCGCACCTCGCGGTGCACCTCCGCCGCCTGCCGCACCTGCACACCGGGTGGTCGCGTGGGAACAGGGAGGGCAACAGGCAGCAGGGGGTTAGAGGCGCTGTGACAGATGGGGTGCGGTTGGCAAGGCCGCGAGCGGTGGCCCTCCACAGTCTGCCTGAGGCGGATGGATGGACGGGCCGGGGGGCAGGCGACAGGGCCAGGCAACGGTGGGACACCCTGGCTCCTCCCCACCCGTATCGCCCCACACCCCACCCCATCTTGCCCCACCCAACAACGCCCCTGGAGTGGCACGGCACCCCACCCGCCTACCTCATTAATCATGTCGTGCTGCAGCCGGTCCAGCTCCCGCTTCTCCGCATCCGTCTCACGCCACCGCTGGCTGCACGCAGGGGTGGTGGGGCGGCAATACAGGAGGCTACACGTGAGCCGCCATGGGCCGCCAGCTTGCATCACAGCTGGCTGGGGCACAACATACATTACAAGAGGGGGAGACGTCAGCAGGTGGGACACAGCACAACAGCTACTATCAGTAGATCGCCAGCTGTCAAATGCCGCCGCTGGCTGCCCGGTAACGGGAACACTGTAGGATGAGGAGGCACCATGCTGGTGCTGGCTTAGTATGTGCACCGGCAAACGGGAGGGCTGGGGGCCTAAGTAGCTGGGAAGGAGGCGTGCCGCCACATGCCCCTCGCCCACAGCAGGCACCGGCTTTGCCCTCCCTGCACCCCAAACACCCAGCCCTTCATGCGATGCAGCTGCTCACTCGTCCTTGTATGACTGCCACTCCCCCTCTGGGAAGGTGCCGCTGGGGAAGAGCTGCGCAACGGGCACCGTGGGCGGCACCGTCTGCTGCGTGGGCGCCGCGCCGCCGCCACTGCCGCCGCCCGACTTCTTCTTCTTGGCTGCATGCCACAAGAGTTGTCAACAAGGGGTTGTGAAGGGATTGGGCGGGAGAAGGAGAGATAATTCGCGCAAGGCGTGGCGAGCTGAGGCTGAGTGGACGTGCGTGTTAAAACGGGCAGCATGATGGTGCAGTACGGGGCAGCAACCCATCAGGGCCCTGGCACTCACACTTCTTCTTTTTCTTCTTCTTGGCTGCTCCCTCCGCCCCTGCCTCGCCGCCCTCTCCAGCTGCACCCTCTTCCTCGTCACCGCTGTCCTCGCCCTCCTCCCCTGCCGGCTCTGGCGCCGCCGCCGCCGCTGTGCCGCCGCCGCCGCCTGCCTTCGCTGCGCCGTTGCTGGCCTCCTCGCCGTTGTCCGCCGCTCCATTGGCTGCTCCAGCTGCGGTGGCCGCCTTCTTCTTTGCGCGCTTCTTGGCCGCCTTGCTCAGGCCCGCCGACTCAGCCTCCTGCCCAGGCTGCTCCTCCTCGGCAGCCTGCAGCGAGACGTTCATGCTCTCGACCTCCGTCATTGCCGCCGATGCCCCAATTGGCCACCCAGAGGCTGACTGCTGTCTTAGGCGCGTCTCGCAACAGCGTTGCGGGACAGCAGCGCAAGGGGCTGCAGGAGCTTGCCAAACAGGCACAGCAGTGCTGCAGAACGTGATGGAGGCCTTGGCAGTGCACAGGGCGTTGAATTCGGCAGGCGCCAGCTCGCCCATGCGCCCATGCGGCAGTAGCAAATCGCGCCTTGAGTTTTGAGTGCTGTCGGGCAAGTCTACACCTTCTGGGCAGCGTGTTTTGCCTCTGCTAGTTTCGGACTCATCACGCTCCCTTTCAAGCGGTCACACTGCGCGCAGTGCCCACACCCGCTATGGCGGCCCTGGTCGTCCTCACAGACCTGGGCGATGCCGCGGTGCTGGCAGCGGCCAAGCAGGGGCTGCAGCAGTTTGGCAGCGCGCTGTGCCTGCAGGCAGGCGCCGGCGGCACCACTCCCGCCTTCACTGCCGCCGCGCCCGCCGCTCCGCCCCGCATCGTCTTGGGGCTGTGCAGCCTGACCAAGCCGCCGGGCGCGCCCAAGCCGGTGCTGCAAGTGCGCTACCGTCCCGGCCCCTTTGTGCTGCGCGACTTCTTGGGCGCGGTGGGTCGGCTGGCGCACGCAGGTGACAGCGCCGATGCCATCGACGGCGCCACTTCGGCATCAGCACTGCAGCAGCTGGTGGCGGTGGTGGCACAGGATGCGGCGTGCGCAGCGGCCGGGCCCCACAAGACGGTGCTGCTTCTCACTGACAGAGTAGACTACGACCCCTCAGACTTCTATGCCAGCCTGGAGGTGGGTGCTGCATTCGTGGGTGCTTGACGGCAGAGGCAGGGGCAGTAGTCAAAAGGGGCAGTTGGCAAGGTGGGCAGGCGGCGCATGCACGACGTGGGTGCTGGCCGGCTGGACCGAGCCGCGCTGCCAGCACCCACGTTGATGCTGTGGTGCCCTCCTTGCATTTGCGTCCCGCTGACTGGCCACAAATTTGGGATGCTCGTTCACCGTGTCTCCTGTCATTGCGACGGCTGCATTGCAGGTGTGCAAGAGCAAGGGGGTGCGGCTGGAGGTGATGCTTCTTGAGGCGGCAAGCGATGGCAGCAACGATGGAGGCAACAGCTCAGGCGGCGGGGGCGCCACCACCACAGCACTGGCAGCGGCCTGGGGTGCCGCCGAGGCGGCGTTCCCCCACCTCTCAGTGACCATTGTGCAAGGGGCCAGCAGGGTCAGCTTCACAGCCCTGGCCAGCACCCTGCTGCAGCGCTTCTCACGCCAGCCGCAGCTGGCCGTCAGCCTGCAGGTGCGCTGCGCTGAAGCCGCGGCTGCATGTTTGCGCTGTGTGCTGCGCTGTACGGGACCCTGACCAGTAGGGGCAGGCAGGCAGAGATGCCCGCCGCTGCATGCACCCAGAGAAGCAGTTGCAGCCACGGAATTGCCGTCCCTCTGAGTTCTGCAACTGCCCCCTCACCTGGCCCATGCCCTCCCACCCCGCCCTGCCGCAGTTCAAGCAGCCGCTCATCGGCAGCATCCGCAGCCTGGCACTAACTTGCAGCAGCGAGCTGCGCCCGCTCTCCCAGGCGGTGGCCCACGCCACGCTCTGCCCCTGCCATCGAGCGCCCGCCAGCCTGGCCCCCGGCGGCAGCGCCGCGCTGTGCAGCATCAGCGGCGCGCCGCTGGACCGCCGGCAGTGCGGGCGGGACGAGCGGACGGTGCAGGTGGGGGGCAGCGCGGCAGGCGCGCTGCACCTCTCCACTCCCTTCAACATTGCGGCTGTGGCGGGCACCGCCGGCGGTGGGCCTGCCACCCTCGTCGTGCTGGCACGGGTCAAGGTGAGCGCCGGCTGGCGTGGGTACGTGGACCGGGGGGCAGAGCCGCCTGCTAGTGGTGATTGGTGCCTGTGCTGAGGGCATGCATTGCAGAGCTTCCTGCAAATGCTGGCAGCTGCTCTGCCTGGCGGCCCTGCGCCGGTGCCTGTGCCGCTTATGCCTGGAAGCTGCCCATCCACACACATTCCTCTCCCACCTCCACTTCTTGCCCCTCTTCCCTCCAGGATCAACCCATCAGCTTGTCTTCCAACAATCAAGGAAGCATTCAGCCTCACTTGCCTGGCCCCCTCGCCCCCCTGCAGGTGGACCAGGCCAACCCGGCGCTCCTGTTTGGGACGCCCCTGCTGCTGGCGCCGGCGGCAGGCCCCCAGGGCTTCAAGGTGGTGCACGAGGGGGAGATGGTGGATGTCAGCACGCCAAGCCTGCTGGGCCTGCTGTGCTCCCAGCTCAGGTGGGCATGGCTGGTGGTTGGATGTGGACAGGAGGACGGCAAATTTAGGGCCCCGGCTTTGGTGTGAGCGGCAGCTGATGCGTGGTGCAGCGGTGTGGAAGCCTGGCATGCAGCTCTCCGCCACTTGCCTTGCTGCCGCCGAGGCGAGCTGCGCCGGCCCGACGCCCTGCCTGCCGCTGGCCCTGCCCTTCCCCCATAGGTCCTCCCGAGAGGCCTTCCTGGCCAGCAGCACAACAGACCTGGAGAGCGGCGCCTCCGGCCTGCTGCGCCTCCACTTCCTCCTCCTCCCTTGTGAGCCCGGCGGCGGGCGGCCCCCCACGCTATGCGCAAAGCGCGTGGCGTGCGCAGAGGAGCTGCTTGCCCCGCTGCTGCTGCCAGCAGGGGCTGCGGCGGGTGGCGTGGCCCTTTCGCCTGCCGTGGCTGAGGCGGTGGCGGGACAGCTGGCAGCCGTACCGCTGGCGGCACAGCTGGACCCGCTGTCCCTCAGCAGTCGGTGTGGCGAGGTCGTGGAGGTGGGTGGCTGTGCACCTGCGGTGGGTCGATGAGTGTTCAGAGGATGAGCAGATTGGTGGTCGGGGGTGCAATGCAGCTCAGCGGCAGCTACGGAGAATGCCTGCTAGAACAGGCTTGAACACATGGGATGCAGGCGCCATATGTGGTGTAGGCTGCGTGTCAGCTGCCGCCTGGCCTCATCTTTTGCCTCCACCTCCTGCCACGTCCTATGCTTGCCTCACCCCTGCCAGCTCTTCCCCCTGCCTGCCTGCCCACAGATGCTGGTGCGGGAGAGCCTGCCGATGCCCAGGCCGCAGGCACCGGCAGCAGCACCTGCTGCTGCTCCACCGGCAGCAGCGCAGCCAGCCCAGCACAACGCTGCACCTGCATCAGCAGCCCCTGCGCCAGCCGCTGTTCCGGCGGCTGCCGCAGCCAAGGGCAGGCGGCCAGCAGCGGGCCGCGGTGTGCAGGAGTCTGGTGGGATGGCGGGGGGCAGGCAGGGGGGCAAGGGGGGCCTTGAGCTCAAGCGCACAGCCAGGCGCTGAGCTGGCTGGCAAGTCTGGGAAGCCATCTGCACACGGGGCGAGGCAGGGGAAGGCGCCACGGCAGATTGTGGATGCAGTGAGATGGGGTCGCTGCTTGGTTGCAGCCTGGAGGTGGTCCTTGTGCGGCATTGTATTTGATGTGTAGCATTCAACAAGCAAGCGGGCCACATAGGGAGACTTGAAAAAAGGCATGGCTGCTGCGACAAGCGCTGCTGCGACAAGGGCTTGGCTACACCTGCATTGTGCAAAAATGTGTGTGCCAGGCGGCGTCCTGGACAGCAGCAGCAGGCGGTGGTGGTAGCTGCTGCTTCTGCTCATTCAGCTTTACAGCGGCGCCCGCACGGGTGCTGCTGCGTGTTCAGATTTACAGTGGCGAGGATGAGTGGCTTGCATTCGACTGAACACCTCGCATCAACAAGACCTGGCTTCCGCGCGCTGCCACGGTACTGCGCATAGAAGATGGCGTCCAGCACTAAATTCGGCCACCATCCGGAAAGAACCATTGTCCACGCCTCATTAGAGCTGCAGCCCAGCACTTGCAAGCCATGTTGATACCAAGTGGGCGCAAGCCTCCGCGTGGGGTGCGGGCCTGCGCTGCCCCATCCGGGACGCTTGTTTTCACCGGGCTGCTGTGTGGACTCTGTGGCCTTCTGGCCGGAGCGGTGAGAGCGGTGAAACCCAAGGCGGCGGTGGCGGTGGCACCTCGGCCTCCCGGCCAAACTCGAGTGCTTGCAGCGGTGTTCACGCAATGATGCAGCCTGAATGCACATACTGGAAACAATTGTACACACGTCTGACAATTGAAACCATTTCCTGCTGCAGGCCCTCCCCACGCTGACGAGAGGGGTGTGCACATGCGGCACCACCTTTTCCAGGCTGCTCTCTGCCGCCAGCGCCGCCGGCAGCATGGGTTCAACTGGCACCAGGCAGCACGTTTTTAACATTGATGAAGGGGATTTCGTCGAGCAGCAAGTGCCCCAGCTTGTAACGCAGTTTGGCAAGCTGCAGCAGCAGCCGCAGCAGCGCCCGCCGGACCAGCAGCCGCAGCCGCAGCAGCCGCAGCCGCAGCAGCCGTCCACTGTGGGCAGCGGCGGCGGCAGCGCGGCGCGCTGGCAGCGGCCCTACAAGCTGCCACAAGAATGCCAGAAGCATGCCGACGTGTTTTCTTCGGGGGTGTTTGAAGACCTGCGCCCCTGGTTTGGGCGCGGAATCACCCGCCAAGACTTGGACGCCTGTGCGCTCGTGGCGCCAGAGGGCTTCAACTTGAGCCAAGGGTGAGCCTGCAAGTGCATAGCTGCCACTGGCTGCCCCTGCTCATCCCCGCGGCCGTGGTTGGCGCCACCTGCGTGCTTGGTGCTGTGCACGCCAGCCTCACCAGCGGCTGTCCGCGCACGCCATTCTACCTGCTGCCGGCGCAGCAGGCAGGCAAACAGAGGCAACCTCCCTGTCTACCCTGGCGTCTGCACTAACAACAACCAACGCCAACACCTAAATGACAACGTGTGCACTGCACGCTACGCCACGCCACTCCACGTGCACGCCTGCAGGACGCCCCAGCAGGACACAATCAACCCGCGCTTCCGCCTCGTCATGTGGAACAACACAGCACACGTCACGAGCGGCGGGCTGGAGCGGTGGGGCGGGCACGGCCAGCAGCCGCTGCACTACCACATGCTGTCTCAAGTACAGGACGCCGCCAGGAGGTGAGGCGAGGGTCTCCGGTATTACATGGTACATTGGAGGGCAGTGCCTGCCTGCCCCTGCCTGCCTTTCAGGACTTGAGTCCCACCTGTTTGCCTTGCCTCGAATCAAGTCATGAAAGGCAGGCAGGGGCAGCCGAGGCAGCGCACTGCCCTCTGATGCCGCACAAACCGGAGACTGCTGTCAAGTAGTGGGGATGAGAGTGCTGGGTGGCCAGAGGGCGGCAGCAGCGCAGGCAGCGCTGTATGGCTGCTGCATGGCTGTCCTGCTGCACTGCTGTCGTGGACAGCAGTTGAGCGGGGGCGATGCCGGAGCGCCAGCCTGGAGACTGTTCCTGGCTGCATGTCGCGCAGGTGCCGCGCCTTGTCCTCGCTGGCAGGCTGGTGTGTCTGATGCCCCGCCCGCTGCTGCCCTGGTTGCAGGTTCGGACTGCCCGATGGGGTTGAGTTTGCAGGTGAATACAGGGCACTGCGTGCGCATGCCTATGCCATGCCTGCACCTGCACCGTATGCCGCACTCGCTACTGGTTGAAGTTTGCCGCCTGCCCTCCTGCCCAGCATAGCTCCCACCTTGCCCTGCTACCCAGCACATGTCCTGCCTTGGGCCCTGCCTTGTCCGCCTGCATGCCTGCTTGCCTGCCTGCTCTGTGTGGAGGGGCTTTTCTGTTGTGCACGTCAGGGCCGCCGTGCAGCCTGCAATGTGTGCGGCTGGGGGTGCCCACCACACGTAGGCACCCACCCACGCACGCGCCCGCTCGCCTCACCCTGTCCTGGCTTGCCCGCCCACCACCCCGCCTGGGCCGCAGTGGGGTTTGGGGACCTGCCGCCCATACCCAAAGCGAACAAGGGTGAGGAGGGGCGCTTCCCCTCGGCCATGTGCCCCCTCATGACCTTCACCAAGCAGCCGAGCAGCCAGTACAGCCGCATCCTCATCCCCAGTGGCGAGTTTGTGAGATATAACGTGCGTGCGTGGGTGACTGCACGGGGCGGGGCGGGCGGGGCGGGGCGGGCGGAGGTGTGTGACGCTCTGCTTGATAGGGATGTGGTGCTGTGCAGGCCCCCTAGCTAGGGGCACCTCTGCCCGTGGTGCACTGCACGGTGCCTGAACCCTGTGCTCTCCTACACTGCCGTAGTTCTGTGCTTGGCTGACCTGCTGCCTGCTTGCTCCCCCTGTAGCACACTGCGCTCCTGCCTACTCACCTGCCTTCCACCCCAGCTGCCTGCCTGCCTTGCCTGCCTGCCTAGTGTAGCACACTGCGCACCTGCCTACCCACCTGCCTGCCACCCCAGCCGCCTGCTGCCTGCCTTGCCTGCCTACAGCGGCACCCGCCTCCTGATCTGCCACCCACCCCGGCTGCCTGCCTGCCCTGCCTGCAGTACGAAGAGTTTGTATCAAGGATGCTGGCCACGTCAGACCAAGTACCCTGGGAGCAGAGGGAGGAGCGGGCGGTGGGAATGTGAGCGAGGTGGGAAGGGGCGGACGGGCAGGACCGTGGGGGCAAGGGGAGAGGGGGGAGGATGTGCTCCGCGGGTGGCAGGGGGAAGGAGGGGGCAGGAGCGGGTGATGGGCATGGCAAGGTCGGTGTGGGGAAGCAAGCAGGGCGTGTCGGGAAGGCAAGAGGGCGGAGGAAAGGGTGGGGAAGGCAGGCGGGAGGGAGGAGGGGCGCTGAGTGTTGCAGACTTGTCACTTGGAAAGCGGAGCGGAGGGGAGGGGGAGGGGAGGGGAGGGCCTAATCCATGCCCACAGCAGCAGCAACGATGCGGTCGGGTAGCCAACGCAGGCCCCCTGCGCGAGCGCCACCGCCTGTGGCTATTCTGCACAAGCAATCGACACTCACCCATGCATGTGCACATGCCTGCGTGTGCCACAGTCAGGTGGAGCCTGTGTCCCACCTGGGTGCCTCCCTGGCACCAGCTTGGACTCCCAAACTTTGAAAGAAACAAGTATCCAACAAAACAATAGCGAATCGCCCAGCGCGACCCCCGCCCCCCTGCGCACCGTTGCAGATGGAGCCTGTTTCCCACCCGGGTGCCTCACTTGGACAGGTTTGGGAAGAAGGCGGAGGAGAAGCTGGGGTCGCGGGAGTGGTATGCGAAGCACACCAATGAGACGGAGCGGACCGCAAACCTGACGCTCTTTGCCACCCCGCTGGGCGGAGGGCGCATGTCGCTGGCTGAGCAGCGCAAGTTCAAGTGAGGCGGGGGGCTGGCTGGCTGGCAGGCTGTGCCGGCTGGCTGGCAAGTTGGATAGATGGATGTCTGGGTCAACGGCTGGCCCGATGGCTGGGCAACACACTATGGTTTTTTCACTATAGTTTTTTTTCACTATGTCTCCCTCGACTCACCTGTACGCCTGCACCGCACGCCAGCAGCCACCTGTGCATCGACCGCCGCCAACCACCTCGGGTGTGCCCGCCTTCCTGCCGCCCCCCCACCCAATCTGCCCTCCGCCCCAGATACACCTTGGCCATCCAGTCACGGCATGCAACCCCTGCCCCCGCCCCCCTCCGCCACAGGTACACCTTCAACACAGACGGCTGGTCTGCCAGCACGCGGCTGGCCAAGGTTCTGGCCACTGGGCAGGTGGGTGGCTGCATGAAAGGCAGGCTGTGCCGTGCTGCTGCTGCTGCTGCTGCTGCTGCTGCTGACCTCACCGCTGCGGGGGGCAGTCAGCAGCGCCCTGCCAGGCTGGCAGCAGGGTGCCAGGCAGCCGCTGGCCATGGGCAGTGCCTGCTAAACTTTTCAAAGCAGTTTTCTGTGCTGAGAGCGGTCCCACAGGGGGGGGGAACAGCACAGCTTGCTGATCAACACGATTCCACGAGGTGTTGAGCGTGAACCAACATGGAAAGAGTCATGCTGGCCTCTTCCCCCTGGCTGTGTGCAGACCGTGATCAAAGAGGACAGCACGCTCATCGAGTGGTACTGTGAGTGCTGTGCTGCCGTGGTACTGCTGGAATGAACAGCGAGCAGTCCTGGGTCAGCTCGCGCGCTACGCTGCCAAAGGCGCCGCGGCCCCCCCGCAAGTACTCGGGGGGCGGGGGGCTGTGCTGCTACCCCCTCTGCCTGTGCCCCTTGCTCTCCCTCTGCCTCCTACCTCCCGGCCGCACGCACCACTGTCTGCCGTCCACCACCTCTTTACCGCGCGCGGAAAGCCCTGGGTGCACTCGGTGCCTGCTGCCTGGGTGCAAGCTTGCCCGGCCCTCTCCCCTGCACGCACCAGCATCCACGCCTGCCCCTGCCCTGCCTGCCTGCAGACCGCTCCCTCAAACCCTGGGTGCACTACGTGCCCTCCGGGTACAACGGGATCCAGGAGATTTTCCGGGCGGTGGAGTTTTTGAGGCAGCACGATGACCTGGCACGGACCATAGCACGCAACTCGCAGCGCTTTGCCGCCGCCCACCTGGTCAGCGAGGGGCGGCACTGCTACATCAAGGTGGGCTGCCACAGTAAGGCCTGCAGTTGGATATGAGGATGGGGCGGACATGCCACAGGGCATTGCATCTGCATGCAGTGTTGTGCAGCATGTGGGGCCGGGCCGGCAATGCTACGTCGAGGCAGGCCGCCGGGGTGGGTGGGTTGGTGGGTATGGATGTGCACTGGGGGCGGTGCAGCGCCTGCATGCGCTCGCCTGCATTTGCCCACCTGCCCACCTGCCCCCGTCCTGCCGGCCCGCCCGCTTGCTCAGTTGCATCAGTGTAGAAACTCCCCTGTATCAGATGTTACTCATCTGTTCCTTCATGTGTCCCTGGCATCACTGCCTGCCCCCCCCCCCCCCCGCAGGTGCTGTTTGAGGAGCTGGCCCTGCTGCAGCGCCACTCCCCAAGGCTGGAAGACTTCCCGGCCCGAATATCATACGACGATGACGTGGCACGCTTCCTCCTGAAACCGGGCTCACTGAACCCCCAGCTGGAGCAGTGAGCCGGCATGTGGCAGCCCAGCGGCATCACAGCAGGCACTCTCCAGCGGGCAAGCTTTGAATAGCCAGCAGGCTTCCCTCTACTTGGATGTAAACTAAGTGCACATGTAAATACAAGCAGCCTATGTTCCATGCTGTTTACGGGTGTGCGTACTTGAGCACTGCACCAACTCGTATGACTGGCGGCCACGCGTGTAGTGGTGGCAGCAGGGCAGAGAAAGGGGCCGCCTCGGGGTCTGGCATTACGGGGCAAGGCTGGCCTCTCGCCCATCAAAGAGGCATCTCAGGACATGCATGGGTGGCTGGCTGCAACCTCACCACGCCAGGGCGCTGGCATCTGCACCGCTTCCCTCGACTTGCGCTTGCCTGGCAGTGCCACTTTAGAGCGCTGCCCCTATGTGTGTTAGTGCTTCTGCTCTTTCCCCGTGACCACACCAGAATCGAAGTGAGGAAGAGCCATGCATTCGTGAAGCCCCTCGTGGCGTTAGCTCACTGCAGCGGGGAGGCGGGCTTTGCCCAGTGTTTAGTGAATCCGCCGGCTGCAGTGCCTGCCCATCTCCCTGAGCATGCTTTGGGTAAAGCTGCTCCGACCGTGTGCTATCACGCTCGCATCTCAAGTTTGATTCCTGCACGTGAGATTGGTTCATCAAGCGTCACAGGCTTGTGCTGAAAAGACACTCAATTGGGTCGGTCAGTCTAGCCCAGCAGGTGCCGCCAACCCACCCGATAGACAACCAGCACAACACAGCCGAGGCACCCACAGCCGAGGCCTGCTCCCACACAATTTTCCTGCTACAAAGTCACTGCCATTTCGGCTCCAAGGTGTCCAAGGTACACCCGGAGTGAAGGGCACACGCCAAAAGACAGGGGAAGCAACGTTCGCCAAACCTTCCAGTGGCGCGCCATGGGCGCTGACGCTGCCACCTGTCGCCACCGCCGGCCATCGCGCTCCAAGGCGCGTCCCAAGTCCAAGTTTAACCTTCTAACAGCGCTATCCAGTGCGAACGGGCCTTCCAAGGCCTCCGACAGCCCTCAGGAGGCCAGGACTGCAGGGGGCGGCAAGCCATACCCTTGCCCTAGCCCCAGCCCTAGCCCCGTCCAGCCTTTGCTCCACCAAGCGCCACCCTGCCAACTGTTTTCCCAGGAGGCTCTCCGTTGAGGCCCGGCTGACATGCAAAAAATGGCGCACCAAGTTGGGCGGCGGAACGGCGCCCTTCGGGCCTGCCCTGCCCCATCCGGTGCCCTTGTTCTCACCGGGCTGCTGTATGGACTCTGCGGCCTGCTGGCCGGCATGGTGAGAACGGTTAACCCACGGCCCGTGGCGGCAGTAGCGGTACACGTGCCACCGGTGGCTTAGCCGCTTAGCCCTGCTGCGTCCGCATCTCGGCCACTTTTACTGCATGCAGCGGTGTTCTTGCAACGGTGCAGCCTGATTGCACACCCTAAACACACGTGTGCGCATGTGGAAGCCATGCCTGCTGCAGGCCCTCTCCATGCGAGCGGGAGGGATGGCCATCCCCTCCAGGCTGCTCTCTGCCGCCGGTGCCGCCGGCTGGGGCAGCGCGGCGCGCTGGCAGCGGCCCTACCAGCTGCCACAAGAGTGCCAGAAGCATGTCGACGTGTTTTCTTCGGGGGTGTTTGAAGACCTGCGTCCCTGGTTTGGGCGCGGAATCACCCGCCAAGACTTGGACGCCTGTGCGCCTGTGGCGCCAGAGGGCTTCAACTTGAGCCAAGGGTGAGCCTGCAACTGCGCACCTGCCACCGGCTGCCCTGCTCATCCCCGCGGCCGTGGCTGCCACCACCTGCGTGCTTGGTGCTGCGCACGCCAGGCTCACCAGCGGCTGTCCGCGCACGCCATTCTACCTGCTGCCGGCGCGGCAGGCAGCCAGCCAGCGGCAACCTCCCTGTCTGCCCTGGTGCCTGCAACAACAACAATTAACGCCAACACCTAAATGACAACGTGTGCACTGCACTGCACGCCACGCCACGCCACCTGCGCGCCTGCAGGACGCCCCAGCAGGACACAATCAACCCGCGCTTCCGCCTGGTCATGTGGAACAACACGGCCTACATCTCGAGCGGCGGGCTGGAGCGGTGGGGCGGGCACGGCCAGCAGCCCCTGCACTACGGCATGATCTCCCAGATACAGGACGCCGCCAGGAGGTGGGCAAACATGCGGGGTTTAGTCATACAAGGCAGGCACTCATGTGAGCCGCAAAGGTGCAGCACTGTACCGTGGATGTCTCGGATACTGCTGCCAAGGAGTGGAGCTGAAATGGCTGGGTGGCGGGAGTGCGGCAGCAGCGCAAGCAGTGCTGTCACCTGCTGCCAGGCGAGCTGCCTGGCTGCTGCCGCGTGCCCAGCAGTTGGGCGGGGTTGAGTCCACACCCTGGAGACTGCTTCAGGCTTCCTGGCTCGCCACAGCCACGCCGTGTACGTCTCAGCAGTTCTGCTGCATGTCACCGGTGCCACGCTTGCCGCTGCTTCCCTGGTTGCAGGTTTGGGCTTCCCGATGGGGTTGAATTTGCAGGTGGCGCATGGCACTGCGTGCATGCTGTGCTGTGCCCTGCTCCTGCACCTTGAGCTGCACTCGCTAAAGTTCGAGTTGTGCTTGCGTGTGGCCCAACACACCTCCTGCGTCAAGCATAACAAGTCCTGCCTTGTCCGCCCTCCTGCTTGCCTGCTTGCCCGCCTGCGCGGAGGTGCTGCTTTTTTGTGTGTGCACGACAGCTCATGGCCTGGGGCTGGCGTGCAGCTTGCAATGTGGGGAGCCCAGAAAGCCAACCAAACGCTGGCCTCCACCCGAGGGCTCTGCGCGCCGCCTCACCTGCCCACGCTTGCTTGCGCCCGCTTGCCCCACCCCACCCTGGCCTATGCCTGCCTGCCCCCCCACCCACCCGCCCACCCGCCTGGGCCGCAGTGGGGTTTGGGGACCTGCAGTTAGTTGCGCCGGAGAAGGAGGGCGAAGAGGGGCGCTTCCCCTCGGCCATGTGCCCCCTCATGACCTTCACAAAGGACGAGCGCCCCATGTACAGCCACATCCTCATCCCCAGCGGCGAGTTTGTGAGATACGACGTGCGTGCGTGGGACCCACCGGGAACGGGGTGGCGCTCTACTTGACTGGCACGTGGTCTTGTGCATGCCCCACCAGCCAGGGCCAGCTCCGCCCGTGGTGCCTGTGGTGGGTGGGTGGGCAGGTGGGTCGTGGGTGGGTGGTTAGGCTGCACCCACTTCGACCTTGTGCTCTCCTCGGTGCCAGCCACCAGTCAGCACCCGGCTGACCAGCTGCCTGCTTGCCCCCCCACGCCCTCCGCTTCCGGTGCCTGCCTCCCTGCCTCCCTGCTTTGACCAATGCACTGCATGCGCGCCTGCCTACTGACACTGCCCACTGAAAGCGCATGCACACCTGCCACCCCGGGCCGCCTGCTGCCTTGCCTGCAGTACGACGACTTTGTGGCAGAATTGCTGAGCACCGCAGAGAGCGTACCCTGGGAGCACAGGGAGGAGCGGGCGGTGGGCATGTGAGCGAGGCGGTGAAGGGGCGGAAGGGCAGGGCTATTGGGAGGTTCTAGAGAGGGGGGGAGGATGCGCTGAGCAGGTGACAGGGGCGGAAGATGGGCGGTGAGGATGGCAAGTCCAGGTTTTGGGGGGGAGGAGGGGGCGGCGGGCAGGTGCGAGGGCGGAGCCGAGGGTGGGGGGGGATGTGGTTGTGCGGAGCAGTGCTGACTTGCTGCTCTGGGAGAAGGGGAGGACGAGGGGGCAGGGAGGGCGGTGTGCACGTGAACTTCTTGAAGCGTCAGCCACATTGAGCAGGCAGCCTGACAGGGCGCTTGCTCCGTGCCCACAGCAGTGACGTCACCCGGCAGATGAAGCAGCCCTCCTCTGTGCGCCCCCACCCCCTGTGGCTAACTGCACTTGCAAGCGCCATCAATTGCCTGGGCATGCTACGATGCGTGTGCCACATGCATGTGGCGCCTGTGCCCCCCATGCGGGTGCCTCGCTGGCACCGGCAAGCGTGGGTGACCCCACGTGATAGCCCTCCTGCGCACCATTGCAGATGGAGCCTCTTCCCCACCCGGGTGCCTCACTTGGACAGGTTTGGGAAGAAGGCGGAGGAGAAGCGGGGGTCACGGGAGTGGTACGTGAAGGCCAGCAATGCGACGGAGCGCAACGCCAACCTCACGTCCTTTGCAGACCCACATGGAGGAGAACGCATGTCGCTGGCTGAGCAGCGCAAGTTCAAGTGAGGTGGGGGGCTGGCTGGCTGGCTGGGTACAAAAAGAATGGGCGTGGCCTGACGGCTGGGCAGATTAGTCTCTCTTCAATCAACACCTTGCATGCCCGCACTGCCTGCCAGCAGCCAGCTGCGCATGAATGTGCAAGCACAGCATTTGCGCCCCACCTTTCCACCCTCCTCGCCCGCCATGTGCCTAGTCAAACGATGTAGTCACAAGCATGCCGCCCCTGGCCCCGCCCCCATTTCCCGCCACAGATACACCTTCAGTACGGACGGCTGGTCTGCCAGCACGCGGCTGGCCAAGGTTCTGGCCACTGGGCAGGTGGGTGGCTGGCTGCATGACAGGCAGACTGTGCCATGCTGGCAGCGTCCACCTGGTGCTGCCGACTCCACCGCCGCTCAACCTGATGTCAGCCACGCCCTGCCAGGCTGGCAGCGGGTGCCAGGCAGCGGCTGGCCGGACAAGTGGCTGGCCGGTGGGGAAGTGGCCAGGTGCCGTGTAAGAGTGGGTGGGTGTAGCGTTTAAAGGTGACAGGGAAGGCGGGCCCAGGATGGATGCTGGGCACGTGGGCGCAGTTGATGGGGTGCAGTACAGGCTGTGGCCACCCACGAAGCGGTGGGCCAGCCAGGCATGCCCTTCCACCGGACTGGTGTCACGCAGTTGCCAGCCAGGTGGCCCGAATGCCGGCATGAAGCAACTACCAGTCGAGCAACGGCCAGCCCTTAAACGCCTTGGTGCCAGTGGGGCGCGGGGTGCTGCCTGAGCGTGCCAGCAGGGACTGGGTGGCACCCTGCGCAGCACGCGGGCCATGGAGCACTTGGGGGCAGCACGTCATGCTGACCACCATGCCTGAGTTCCACTTAGTTCCAGCATGCATTCAGGCAGTGGGGACAGCACACTGGATGAGTTCCAATGTGTGTCGCACTGATCAAACGACATGTCTGAAAGGGCCCCTCCCCCGGTGTGTGTGCGCAGACGGTGATCAAGGAGGACAGCACGCTCATCGAGTGGTACTGTAAGTGCTGTGGAACTTTCCCCGAGTACCGCCGTGGTGCTGCGGGGATGCACAGCAAGCAGCTCTGGGCCGCTTGCATGCCACAGGCAGACAAAGGCGCTGCAGGCGGAGGCGCTGCTTTTCTCCGGGATGAAGTGTGTGCGTGTGCGGTGGTGGTGGTGAGTTCGCTTTGCATGACTGTGCTGCTGTGCCCTGTCAGCAGTACCGCCCCTTGCTCTCCAGTCTGCGCCACGCCCTTGACGCACCCACCACTGGCAATTAGTCACCTCTTTTCACCCCTCGCCGAAGCCTGGGTGCACAACTTCTCGTCAGGGTGCCAGCTTGCCCCTCCCTTTCCCCTGCACTTTCCTGCACGCACCAGCCTTTGCGCCCGCCCCTACCCTGCCTGCAGACCGCTCCCTCAAGCCCTGGGTGCACTACGTGCCCTCCGGGTACAACGGGCACGAGGAGATCTTCCGGGCGGTGGAGTTCCTGAGGCAGCACGACGACCTGGCACGGACCATAGCGCGCAACTCGCAGCGCTTTGCCGCCACCCACCTGGTCAGCGAGGGGCGGCACTGCTACATAAAGGTGGGCTGCTTGAGGGTGTGCAGGTCGGGATGGGCAGACATTTCGCCTGTGAGCTGCATCTGGCTGTGTGCTGAGCCGGGCTGAAGTATTGCTGGGGGAGACGGCGCCTGGGCCGGGGTGGGGGGTAATATATGTTGAGGCAGGCAGGCATGGAAGGAAGATAATGCATGTGCGTTAGTGGTGGTGGAGAGCCTGTGCGTGCATGCCCGCATTCCCCTGCCTGCCCGCCTGCGTTTCCCGCCTGCCTGCCCGCTGGCCCGCCCCCTGCTGCCCGCCGGCCCACCTGCCTGCTTGCCCGCCCCAGCATGCACGGTGGTGCCGGTGGTCATCTGGGGGCCGCCTGCGCACCATGCCACCCTCACCCGATGTCCTCCACCCAGGTGCTGCCCCTTCAAGGGAGCTGCCCCTGCTACCCTTTCCTTTTTACCCTGCACCTGCCTTTCTTTCGAGGTTGACAGCGTTCGAACTTGTTTCCTTGGTGCCACTCACTCAATCAAATCAATCAATTACATTTCAAGTCCACGGGGAGCCAGCAGCGGTCTCATGGGACAGAGCGGGGGGAGAGCAATGGAGTGTCACTGCCTGCCTGCCCCCCCCCCCCCTGCAGGTGCTGTTTGAGGAGCTGGCCCTGCTGCAGCGCCACTCCCCAACGCCCAAAGACTTCCCCGCCCAAATATCGTATGACGATGACGTGGCACGCTTCCTCCTGACAAAGGGCGGGCTGGACCCCCAGAAGGAGCAGTGAGGCGGGCGCGGCAGTTCAGCGGCATGGCAGCGGGCGCACTCAGCGGGCCAGGTCAGGAGCAAGCGGGTTGCCCTCGACTCAGATGTAAACTGAATGCACATGTAAATACAAGCAGCCTATGTGGCGAAACTGTTCTTGGGGTGTGCATGCGTGAGTGCACCTGCATAAGTGACGAGCGGTGCGGACATGAACCGGAATCAAGAAAGTCGGCTGGCTGCTCAGCGGCGGTGTCTGGCCTTTTGAGTCGCTGCATGTGCCTGCTTGAGACAGCCTGCAGCGCTTGCACTGAAGGCTATGCACTTACTCACACCGTTTACTTGACAGTCCCACACATGGGTCATGTTCAGCATGATGTGGGAGGGAGCGGACGGGTGGACAGACCCACAGCGCAGTGGGTCCCGCTGTCATGCTGTGCCCCCTAGGGCAAGTGTGTCCGATGCGCCAGACACTTGACTGGATTCCATCTTTTGTCCAAAAGATCGTTGGAGGCGGTCTCCACAGCGCACAAGCCGGAAAGCCGCACCGGGCTGGGTAGCACCACACCTGTCCCACACTTGCAGGCCAGGGGCACTGTTGCTCGGGCATCGCATTCTTCTCAGGAGACCATGGTGAGGCTAGCCTTACAAGCTCAGCGTTCCAACGAGTCACACCAAGCCACAGCCAATGTGCACATCCAAAAACCCGAGCCGAACTGGGCGGCCGGCCGCTGAAGCTAAAGCTGCACGACTAGCATCGTCGCGCGCGCCGCAAGCACCGCGCGACGCACCATCTCATGTGGCTGGCGGCCGCCTTCCGCCGCCGCCGCCGCCCCTGCCGCCGCCGCTTCCCGCCGCCGCGGTCACATCGCCACCCCAACCGCCTCTTCACCCTCGCCTCACCCCGCCACGCGTCCCACACTGCTTCCCATGTCCCGGCTGCCGCAGCAAGACGACGAGGTCGCTATGGGGGGCAGCGGCAACAACAGCATCAAGGAGGACACCGCCTCGGTGGCGGCCAAGGACGATGACGAGGCCATGCTGCGCACGCTGGGCTACAACCAGGAGCTCAGCAGAGGCCTCAGCGCCTTCTCCAACTTTGCCGTCAGCTTCACGGTGGTGTCGGTGCTCACGGGCCTCACGGGGGTGAGCCGGGAGTAAAGGGAAGTGCACACATGGATTAGGGGCCGCTTGCGCCTAAGGAGGGGACCGGCAGGGCAGCTGGCTGGCTGGCAGTGCGACTGCCCCGGCGCAGACCGCCTAGTCGTTTGCAATCCCCAGCAGGGGCTGCATCATGGGCCCCGCTGGCCGCCCTGCTCTTGCTGGGGGTACTGTGGAGGTTGGGTGCAGGCTGGGGGGATGCACTGCCACTGCCACCTCTGGCAGCGCTGCTTCTGCTCCTTCTGACAGCCCGGTGCTGACATGGCAGTGTGTTGACAGCCTGTGCTGCCGCTGTCCCGCCTGCCCCTGGGCGCTGACACGTTGCTTCCCTCGCCGTGCCCCCCTGCACCAGTTGTTTGGGTTTGGGCTCACCTACGGCGGACCGATCGCCGTCATCTGGGGCTGGGTCATCGTCTCCTTTTTTACAATGATGGTTGCTCTGAGGTGGGGGGCGGGGTGTGGCTGCAGATCGCCGTCCGTGCCCCTCGGCTGCCTTTGCACAGATGCAGTGCAGGCTCTGGGTGTGCGGTTGCATCGCCAACCTCTGTCGGCGCGCTTCAGCTGTCTGCCATGCAATGCGGGCGCGCCCACCCGGGCGGCCAGTTGGTGTAACCCCCCCGTCTGGCCTCCGCCCCCTTGCCGTGCCGTGCAGCATGGCTGAAATCTGCTCTGCCTACCCCACCAGCGGTGCCCTCTATTACTGGTGAGTCTTCAATACACCAGTGGGACTGCTCATTCGCAAGTTTCCTTCTTCACTTCCTCCCAATGGGCAGCCAGCGGGCGGCGCTGAGTCACCCGCAGGCAGCGAACTGTCAGACAGCTCGCCGCCCCCAGGCAGTGCCCCCGCGTGCTCACGGTGCCAAAACTTTGCTCGCCTGGCCGGTGCAGGGCCGCCAAGCTGGCGGGCGAGCGCTGGGCGCCGCTGGCCTCCTTCCTCACTGGCTGGTTCAACCTGCTGGGTCAAGGTGGGGCCCGCGCTCACGCACAGCGAGCGGTGTTCAGCCCTGTGCTGCGCTGAGGGTGCTGCGGGGCGCTGGCGCGGGTGCCAGGCTGCGCTGGAGCGTGCATGCTGGCATGCGGGGTGCATGCTGGCCCCCCATGTCGTGTGCCATAAGCCTCACCTGAAGGCTGTTGAGATCAACAGAGCGAACTATAATGTTACTGTGCCACCTGCCCTGCCACACCTCCCATGCAACCGCAGTTGCCGTCACCGCCGGCATCGACTTTACCTTTGCAAGCTTCCTGGTGCGCCCGGCCGGCGGATGGCCAACATGCTGGCAGCGGGGTGTCACCCGCATGGCATGAGCAGCATGCATGGCGGCCTGCCTGCATCCCTTGTGCTGCTTCTGTGCGCTGTCTGCGCCTGCACCCTTTTCCCTCAACCCCCTTTTTCCTCCATGTGCAGGCCACAATCGTCACTCTTGGCACTGGGGGCGCCAACGGTGGGGCTTGCAGCCGCCTGCTGCTGTCGTTGGAGCCGCCTCTGCCGCTGCTGCTGTCGTTGGTGCTCACCGCTCTTTGTGCATGCGTGGCAGGTAGCGCCCTGCCTCTGCTGCAAGGCCTCGCTGCAGGCGGCTCCGGCCCCACCGCCCCGCCGCCCGACCCTGCACACCAGCCCAGCGACGACATCAGTGCCCTTTCCCCCTGCTTCACCCCTCCCTCTGGTCTGTCCACCGCAGGCGGCGGCTGGGTGCCCACCCAGGCGCAGCTGCTGGGCATCTACGCTGGCACCCTGGTGGTGCATGGCTGCCTCAACACCTTTGCCAACAAGCTTCTGGCAACCCTGAACGGTGTTTCCGTCGTGTGGCACGTCGTGGGCACCTTTGTGTTCATCGCCACCCTGCTGGCGGTGGCGCCCACCCACATGGTTAGCGGGGCGGGCAATGTGTCGATAGCGGACTGCTGCTCTGACGGGCTGCTGCTGCCGTTATGGAAAGAAGATCTGGGGCTGGCCCCTGAGGAAGGGTGCCGGCGTGCCGTGCGTGGGGTCGCAAGCTGAGTGACGGGGTTGGGAGCAATAGCCCTGAGAGAGCTCGAGCCACCCTGCCCTGCCACATGATGGTACCCTCCACTCGCAGAGCGCCAAGTATGTGTTCACCCAGTTCAACCACCCCGGTGAGCCAGGAGGCAGCAGGCAGGCAGTGGGCTGCAGGACCCGGCAGGAACGCAGGAAGAAGCAGAGGCACACATCTTGGTTGGCCTCTGCTTGCCGCCCAGCAGGGGGTTTGCAGACCCTCCATTCGTCAGCCCCCGTGTGCGCTGCACCGCCAGCCACGCACCCAGCCGCCGCCTGCTCACCCTTCACCATGCCCGTCTGCCCGCCTCTTCCTCTTGACCCCCTTCAGACAAGGGCATCGCCAACAACGGGCTGATCTTCCTGCTGGGCCTGCTGATGAGCCAGGTGAGGGGGGAGGGGGATGGCGGGAGCGGCAGAGAGGGGCGGGGAAGGCATGCGTGGGCCACATACTGTCACCAAGGCGCCCACCCCCCATGCCTGCCCTTCTGCCCGACCCTGCTGCCCGACCCCTGCACTGCATGCTGGCCGCTACGGCCCCGTAACTGAACTGGCTGGGGAGGCCCCGCCCCCCGCCTGCCTGCCCCCCTTGCCCCCGCCTTTTGTGGGGGCACACGGTTGGAGCTCACCTATGCCCCCGCCCCCCCCCCCCCCTGTCCCCCCTTTCAGTTCACGCTCACCGGCTACGACGCGTCAGCGCACATGACGGAGGAGACCAAGGGTGCGGCCAAGAGCGGCCCCCGCGGCATCATCCTCACCGTCGCCTGCTCCTTCTGCGTCGGCTTCCTCTACCTACTCTCCCTCCTCTTCAGCATCCAGGTGGGGCGGGCGGCCACCGCTCTCGTGTGCTGTGCTGTTGTTCTTCGATTGGCAGTCTCAGTTGGGAAAACGGGATCTAAGGTGGTGTGACTCAGTATCGCCCTACTGGCGAGGCGGCAGCACTGGTGTATTGGGCGGCGCAGGCAAAAGGTGAAGCAGCGGACCCGTCACCGGTTCCTGTTTGTGATCTGAGAGACCAGCCCCTTCATCACACACACGTCTGCCGTTTCCATACCTGAATTAATACGCTCACCGCTTTCCCCCCACCCCTTATCCCAGGACCCCGAGTACCTCTTCTCCCCCGACCCTTGGGATGCCTCCCTCTTGCCAGCCCCTTTTGCCTTGTGAAGTAAGGTCTCATTGACGATAAGCACGTGCTCCCCCCACCCCCCCAATCCCAGGACCCCGAGTACCTCTTCTCCCCCGACTCTGAGACGGCGGGCGGCTACGCCTCCGCCCAGGTGGTGTGGGACGCCTTTGCGGCCCGCTACGGCGACGGCAAGCGCGGCATCGCCCTCATGGTCATCCCACTCATGGGGCAGTTCTTCTGCGGCATGGCCTCCATCACATCCAACAGCAGGTGGGCCGCAAGCACTGCTTTTGGCTTGCGGTTAGATGTGGGGTGTTGTGGGTGCTGCGGCATGGCCTCCATCCCGTCGACCAGCTGGTGAGGCTGGTTCGGGGGGGGGGGGGGGGGGGGGGGGGGGGGGGGGGGGGGGGGGCACTGCGGTCCTGGGCAGTCCCCCCACTGGGCCAGCCATTGCGGCATGGCATCCATCACCTCCAACAGCAGGTGGGGCATGTGGCGTGTGGGTGCCTGGCAATCGGAGGGTGTGTGCATGCAGCTGGGAAGCTGCTGAGCGGTATCCCCTTTGCAGCGTTGCAGCTGATGCCCCAATGACCCCCGCCCCCCGCCGCCCATCAACCCCCCCTGGCTCCCTCCCCCCATGCCCGCCCTCCCTCCCCTGGCACAGGATGCTGTATGCTTTCTCCCGCGACGGCGCCGTCCCCGGCAGCCGCTGGTGGCACAGCATCAACCCCTCCACCAAGACCCCCGTCAACGCAGTCTGGCTCTGCGTGCTGGTGGTGAGCCGCGTGCTGCTGCAGCTTTTGCGCTATGCTGTGCTGTGGCGTGCTGTGCTGGAGACCAATCCCCACCCCTGGCCCCCACCCCCCCCCACACACCCACACCCACCGTGGCCCCATTCTTTCTAACTGATGCTTCTGGGCCCCTCTTCTCCCCCCCCTCCCCAGTCCTTCATCCTGGGCCTGCCCATGCTGGAGTCGTCCGTCGTCTTCACAGCCGTCACCAGCATTGCCACCATCGGCCTCTACATCTCATACGTCCTCCCCGTCCTGCTACGCATCACTGTGGTGAGCAGGCATCCCCCGCAGGCCCGCCTTCCCGCCCGCCTTCCCGCCTGCCTTCCCGCCCGCCTGCCTGCCCGCCCGCCTGCCTGCCCAGCCGCACCCCCCTTCCGTCCTCACCTTAGCATGCACCCGGGATCTGGGCCTGCTGGCGCCTTCCCCTCGTGGAGGCGGCGCTGCACTGTCGAGCTGCAAGCCGCCTGCCCCGCGCACGCCTCCTGTCACCACAGCTTCTACCGATGCACGTACACACGGCTGGCCCGACTCAAAGCCCCCCCGCCTGGTCCCCCGTTTCCCCTTGGCAGGCGCGCAAGACGTTTGTGCGCGGCCTCTTCCACCTGGGCTCCCTGTCCACCCTGATTGGGGCGGTGGCCTGCCTGTGGGTGGCCTTTGTCACCATCATTTTCGTGCTTCCCATCGAGTACCCAGGTGCGCGTGTGTGGAATCTTGGGTGCTTGCTGTGACGTGTGGTGTCGCGAGTCTGGGGTTGAGTGGGTGGATGCCCGGTGCCACAGCCACCACTTGTGCCGGGCATCAACAACGCAGGACGGTGGGGGTCGGGACACAGGTTGTGGGCAGCTCGGTTGGTTTGGTTTAGCACAGCAGCTGTCCTGCCTGCCTGCCCGCCTGCCCTGCCTGCCTGCCTGCCGGCCCACGCACTAGCCATTCATTCACACACATCTCAACCAATGTGCAGTGACCAAGGACAACCTGAACTACGCCGGCGTGGCGGTGGCCATTGTGCTGGTCTTCACCACCGGCTGGTGGTTTGCACCCGGCTCCCTGGGCGCGCGCACCTGGTTCACCGGACCCAAGGCGCAGGTGGGCGGGCGGGTGCAGCCTGAAGCTGCATTGCCTCGGAGGCGGTGAAGATACACTGCCGCGCAGCACTCTGTATCCGTCACTGCGCTGCTGCTGCTGCTGCTGCTGCTGCTGTGGTAGAGATGGGTCACGGCGGCGCCGGCATGGCGCGCCTGCTGTGGCACATGCCCCTGCAACCACCCCTCGGTCAGTTGTCACCCATCTCTTACTCCTCACCAACCGCCCCCCCTGCCACCTGCTCGCCCCTCTGCCCCCGCCCCGCCAGGTGCTGGAGGGCCAGTCCAGCGACCTCGCCTTCCATGTCGAGCCCGAGGACGGATTCCTGATGACCGTGGGCAAGACGCACGCCGTGGTGGTGTGAGGCGCCTTCGCTGAACACACAGACAGCCCCGCAGCTGCGGGCGGTGCAAAGCATTGGCACGCGCCGTGGCGGTGGGCAAGACGCACGGCCGTGGCGGCGTGAGGCGCGCTTGCAAGTGCGCTGGTGCACAGGTCTGTCGCAAGCCGCGGTGGCTTCAACCTGGCCTGCCACTTGCTTGTGGGTGGCGTGCCCAGCCATCCGCAAGCACGCTGCTGCTGCAGCAACGGCGGCGGTGGCTTGCCCCAGCGGCCCTGCTGCACAGGTCATGTTGTTGCCGCCGCCTGGCGGCAGTTGAGAGCTGGCTAGCAGGCCGCCGCCCCTTCAAGCTCAAACCCCCAAACTCAACACAACTGTACTACTCGCCCCTGCCAAGAATCACTGGTCGATTTGTTTGCTGGTAAGCGTTAGCTGCACTGCGCCCGCGCCTGCCCCCCTCTCATTGGTGGTGGCGCTGCGGCGCCTGCATTTCATACCACTCTCGGAAGCTTTACATTATCCCAGGCCCACCAGCGCGCCTGCATTCTCCCACCCACTTTTTTCAAGCTAATCATCTTTACCCTCTTTTCTAATGCGGTCCTTCGTTGCGTCCCTCTCTTTACCCTCGAGCTCGCTTCCGGCTGCACTCCCTGCGCAGCCGTCCCTCTGGCATTTCATGCGTCGTTCTAGCCCCTCTCTCCCCCGGCACCTCACATGCACCGGCCGCACCCTCCCCGTGCTGCCCCCTCTGCTCTGGCCTGCCCACACTGCAACCAGGCATCGCAGCTTCTGGCACATGGACACTGGCGCAGGCCTGTTGCAGGCCAGAAGCAACGCTCAGTACACAGAGGGCAGTTCGAGCAAAGCAAAGCAAAACAAAGCGGTACACAGCGCTCGTCAGCGCAGGAGGAGGAGGGGCTCAGACGTCCAGGTCCCGGTCCACACCCGTGGTGTCCCTCTGCTTGTGTGCCCCCGCCTTTTTCAGCTTGCGCCGCCGCCACCAGGCCTGGGCGCGCGGCAGCCACCAGCGCCGGCTGAGCGCCGCCGCCGCAGCCACCACCATCAGCGGCACGCCCACGCGCTCCAAATCCATCACTGCGCAGCCACGGGGGTGGGGCAGGGGTGGATTTGGGAAGGACAGCGGGCTGAGGTATAGGCGGTGCCGGAGCACCGGCCAGTTGCAGGCGCAGGGAGGGCTGGCTGGCTGGCACGCAGGGTGGTGCCCACGCTCCCCGCCAGCACGTGCCCAGCCCCCATGCCCAACATATCTGTGGGTTGAACACCCGCGCCTGTCGCCAGGTGCCCAAATTTTGGTTCCCCCAAATGCTGTGCTGCCGGGTGTGCCCCCCCAAACAACTACCTGAGTTGAACACCAGCAGCTCCCAGCCCTTGACCAGCATCTGCCACCATGCCTTGTCGTACATGGAGGTGTCTCCGATGAAGGTGCGGGGGTACACCTGGGGGTGGCGGGGCGGGGTGGGGGGGGGCAGGCAGGCAGGGGGTGGGTAAAGGGGGAGGCGTGGGGATGGTGCGAAGGGGCTCAGAGGGTGCCGCCAATGTAAGCGGCATGGGAAGGCCTGTGGGAAAGGCTGCCCGGTGCTGGCAAGATGCAGGAGCTGAGCAGGCGCAGGTGCCAGCCCAGGGGCAGGGCACGTAGAATCAAAGCAGCAGCAAAGAAGCAGCAGCCAGGGCAAGCCAGCGTGTGCTACTATGTGTTCACCTGCAGAAAGACAAAGGTCACCCAGCCCGCCGTCTCGCCCAGCTGCACCCGCACCACAAAGCGGAACACTAGGATGGCCACCAGCCTGTGGGGGGCGGTCAGAGGAGGGGTGGGAGCAGGAAAGGAGTGGTTGTAAGTGTGTGTGAGGCAACTCACGGTGTGTGACACAAGCAAGGCTGCCGGGCCGCAAGCAGGGAGAGCAGGTGCTGTGGGCAGGGGCAGGGAGAAGTGGGGTGACCCGTGGGGTGACCCGTGGGCGGCGAGCCAGAGTTGGTGAGATTCTCGAGTGCGCTCATCAGTCTCCGCCGCAGCTGTTACCGCCCACACCCACCCGGCCCCCTGCCGGAACTCACCCCAGCATGACCATGCCGCTGAGCAGCCTGTCGTTGTAGTCGCGGTCAAACCGGGCGCTCTCGCGCGCCCACGCCTTGGCCAGCCGGTCTGCGGAGACGGAGAGGGAGGCAGAGAGGGGGAGGGAGGCAGGGAGGCACGGGTGATGAGGTGAGGTGAGGGGGGAGGGAGGCAGCAGGGCGTGGCGAGGCCCCACAAGCAGGGGATGCATGCACCCGGCCATACCCGTGGGTGTGCTGCACGATGAGGAATGGGGCAGGCGTGCTCCGCACCCTCCACACCCCGCTTGGGACCCCATCTCACCCCACCCGACCCAAGCCCCCGGTCGCACCCTTGTTGTGCGCCAGCGCCGGCCCTACGCATTCCTGGGCAAACTGCGCGCTGCAGCGCTCGTAGCGCGCGCGGAAGCGGCCGCTGCTGGGCAGGTGCTGCCGCGCCTCCCGGTCCAGCACCTCCTCGCACGCCATCTCAGCCTTCTCGCACACCGAGGAGGAGGCAACAGTGTTGGCGGTCTTGCGGGCACTGTGGGAGAGGGAGGGGGGATAGGAGGGGCAAGATGATGGCAGCGCGGTGAGGCACATGCAATCTCAGCTGCCTGTCCCCTGCCACACCTTGCAAACCACCCTACCCTTCATACACACACAAATGGACGCACACACACAAATGGACGTACACACACACCTGTGCTCCCGCTCAATCGCCGCCTCCAGCGTCTCCCGCAGCGCCCCCAGCTGCCCCCCAAACCGCTCCCGCTCAAACTTCTGCACCGCCGCCGCCCGCGCCGCCTCGTGCGCAGCGTCCAGCTCTGAATCCTGCACCGGCAGCCGCAGCTGCTCCACCCTGTGGGGGCCAGGCAGGGCAGGTGGAGGGCAGGTGGAGGGCAGGTGGAGGGCAGGGGTCAGAGAGTGGGAGCGCACATGGTGTATGCAGGTTGGGGTCAGCTGTCCTTCAAGCAGCAGCCGCAGCTGGAAGTCATCACCACAGCACAGCGTCTCGGCGTCCGCACGCTGCCACACGACTGTCTGTGCCGCCGCCTGCCGGCCGCAGGCTGCCCGGTGCCGCCCACCAAGCAGTACGTACTGCAAACTCGACGGCAACCCCAGTGCCCCCCACCCTCCCCCGACTTGAGAGCCCCAGACCCTTCCACCCACCCCCTCACACCCCACACACCCCCACCTCTGCACGTATGCATCCTTGCACCCCTGCACCAGCTCCTTGTTGAAGTACTCCACCAGGGAGCCAGCTGCAAAAGAAAGGTTGCATTGGGAAGCGGGCGTGAGAAGCAGAAGGTGGGGGAAGAACCAACGGGAGGTGGGGGAAGAATCAACGGGGGCAGCCTGTGACTGCACCGCGACCTCCCTTGTTGAAGTACTCAGGGCCCGCTGCACGGAGCCAGGTTAGGTTGGGTTGGGTTGAGAAGCGGAACGAGCGTGAGGAGGTAGAAGGTGGGAAAGTTAGTGCAAGTGCGCAGCTGGTCCCCCTTAAAGCATCCACAAGGGAGCCCGCTGCGAGGTCCAGCATTGAGATGCAGAGAGACGTGAGGAGGCAGAAGGTGGGGGGACAAGCGAATGGGGCAGCTGGCTACTGCAGCTCCTCGCTTGTTTTTGGTATTTGTTGGCTTTTGTTTTGCTCAGCTCGACTCGGCATGGCTGCCAGCTTCGGGTTCGACCTTTGAGCGGTGTGTGGGCGGGGTTGGAGGTGCCAGTGAGGCGGCCAGCAGCATGCGGCGTGCATCCCCCAGACTGCCCCGCCCTGGCAGCTGCACGGTCGCTCATCCCACACGCAGCACGCAATGTGCACGCAGGCACATGCACCCAATCCCTTGCACGCAAACACACTCGCACAGCCCTTGCGGCAACCCCAGCCCCCGCCGCAGGCGCACCTGTGGGGATGTCCCGCTCGTTCAGCCCCGCCACCACCTGCTGTATCAAGTCCGCCAGCCCCGGCCCATCAAGAGGCTTGCCCTGGACCACCTGCAGGCAGGCCGATGCACACACACACACACTGTTGGTTCGTCCTGAAGTTGGATCCTCTAGGGGATGTGAACAGCTGTAACGACAAGACTAGACACACACACACAGGTACTTTAACGCGGGGCATGGATGCATGCGCAGCTGAGGCCGTCAGCCGCAAGGAGAGCGCGCGCGTTGGCCGGGCACGGTGGGCCCTCTCTCCTCTCAGCACGACCCCACTGGCAGGCAGAGGGGTCCAGCCCCCAGCCACACCCATGCCCATGCCCCGGTCAAGCACACGCTGGGCCTTCTCTCTGCGCTCACCCCAGGCCCAGAAACAACTGGCACATACATCCCCCAGCCCTGCCCCAGCCAAAGCCCAAACCAAGCCAAAGCTATGCACCCACCTTGGGCCGCGCGATGCTGCGCAGCAGTTGCTTCAGCGCCTCCCTCTTGGCAATGTAAGCCGGCTCAAAGGCGTCGTCCCCCATCTCACACAGCCGGGTGCGGTCCAGGTGGGGCTGCAGCAGCAGGCGCAGCATGCAGAGCACGGCGGTGTTGACTGGGCCCCGAGCCGCAGCAGGCATGGCAAGGCAGATTGGCCCAGGCAGTACACGGGCATCAACTGCCCCAGCGGGTGGCCGAGCCCCAGGGTCGGGAGTGTGGCACAGCAGGCACAGCACGGCACGGCCCGAAAGATGTGGCCATCGGTGGGGCCAGGCAACCCGATCATGATGTGACCACAGGAGGTGCAGAGGATGTAGTGCCAGGGCGAGTGCGGAGGACGTGCACAGCAGAGGAGGGTGCAGAGGAGCGTGCAGGGGACGTGCTGAAGACATGAACCGCAGAGGAGAGGCGGTGGGGGGCGCCGCACCTGGGGCAGGCCCACGGCGGTGGAGTTTGATGCGATGAGGTGCAGTGACTGTCGGATGCGGTTGAGCTGGGTGATGCCGGGGTCGCTGTGCGGGTTGGGCACCACCTGCAGCGCGTCGTGCAGCGTCTGCTCCAGTGTATTGCCCTGCAGCAGCAATTGATATAGAATGTGCGTAACTTGTATTGAACGACACATACAATAAATGGTGATTGACACAGGGCGTGCTGCACGGAGCTGCCGCCCCTACGCCCCGCACCTGCAGAAAGTCGCGCTGTATGAGCCACACCATGTTGCCCGGCTGCACCGGCAGCGCCTCCGCCTGCCCCCCGGCCGCCTGCGCGCCGGCGCTGCCGCCCTCGCCACCCCCCGCCGCCGCCGCCGCCGCTCCGTCTGCCGAGTAGAAGGCCTTGGAGAGCTCCACGGCAAAGGACAGCTTTTCCAGGTCCGACTCCCGGATCGACTCTGGCAGGTTGTAGACCAGGATCTGTGGGGTGGGGGCGGGGGTGTGGGAGGGGTGGGGCGGGTTGGGTGGGGGTCTATTATGGGGGCGGGTGGGTGGGCGGGTGGGGCCGGTGAGCAAACGGCAAGGCAGGAGAGCTTGCTTTGGCCCTGCCTCGCACAGAGAGTGTAGCGGCTGTGGGACAAGGAGGCTGTGGGACGAGGAGGGTCTGCAAGAGAAAAGGTGTTACACTGAACACATGCAACCATGGCATCCCAGGCCTGCGACTGGCGTTGGCCCCACCCGCCCCGCCCACCCCGCCCCACCCACCCACCTGGCTCATGAGGGCAGAGAGCGCAAAGATGCGGTCGTCATAAATGTCGGCCTTGCCGGTGCTCTCAAACCTGCGGAAAGTAAAACAAAAACATACAGGACAGCGCAGCAGAGATGAGTTTGTGTGCTAGGCGGCTTGGTGGGCGGGCGGGGAGGTCGCGAGTGGCTTGTGTCGTTCACAGCAGCGGCATGAGCGCACACGGGAGGAGGTGCACGGGGCTGCCGTTTTTGCCTTTTTAGAAGGGCTGCCTTTTTGCCAAGGGACGCACCACCCGCACAACCAGCCATGCACCTACCCACCCACCCTTCGGTGTCAATGAACAGCAGCTGCAGGGGCACGGGGGGGAGCAGAGGGGATCCAGGAGATCAAGGGATGCAGGTCCAGAAGGGGGCGTGAAGCGGGGGCGTGGGCAGGCAGCGCAGCTTCATTCGCCCAGACATGCAGGCAGGCAGGCGGATGGGCATGCGGGCATGCCCACAGCTGTACCAGTTGCTGCCCCTAGCATGCCCAGCAGCAGCAGCCACCCTCTTGGGGGGCCTCACATTGGTGGTCTCCCCATTGCCCAGGTCGACCTCCAGTGGCTCCCCCCACAGCCACACCCCCTTGGTCTGCGTCAGCCGCGTGTGGCCCACTCCAAACCCCTCGTCTGTGTAGGGCACGGGATTGGCGGGGGGTTGGGTGAGGGAGCGGCAAACAGATCCGCGTGAAGCAGGGAGGGAAGCGGGAGCAGCGGCCAGCGATGGCTGACAGCAGCGGCGGCCGTGCCGCAGGCGGGAGGTCACCCAGCCGGCAGCGGGGGGGGACAGTAGGCCCTCAACTAATGCGTTGATTAATGATTCCGCCCCAACCGCGCTCAATACCACCCCACCGCTGCACCCTCCCGCCGCCCAGCCTGCTCACCGCACCCCACGCCCATCAGCTGATTCAGTGTGAAGCTCTTCCCCGAGCGGTATGGTCCAATCACGGCCACCGGGCACACAGTGCCCTTGACGCGCCGCAGCACATCCAGCCCCTCCTGCTGCACCTCCAGCTTTGAGTGGTCCTCCATCGGCTGCACCACCGCGAAACTGCAGGCAGAGACAGCAGAGGAGGGCGCCAGACGGCGTCACAACAGGGGTGCAGCATCTGCGGCACCGGCGGCAGCCGGCCGCCTGCGACGGGTGCCAGCTCCTGGCTCAGGCACCGGCGGGCACTCACGGGTGGCGGTTGTTGCTGTCGTCGGCATACGCGTGACCTGCCACAAGCAGCAGCGCCACCAGCTGCAGCCCGAGCCAGGTGGGCGCCGTTTGGCTCCGCCTGCTCATTGTCAGGCCATCAACACAAATCGATGAGATCCTGCTTTTACGAAAGCACCGCGCCGGCCAAAAGAGGCAGACGCAAAGAGTGCCTCACAAGTTCACTGCTTCTCGCGGCCCCTAAAAGTGGCGCGATGCACCTGTGAATGAACAAACCGCGTGTATGACGTGATCTGGAAGCGCGATCAGGAGGGGGGCGGCTGGCCAGTGTGCTTTGCCTTGCGCCCTGCGGTGCACCGTTGGCGGCAGGCGTAGGCGGGACGACATGGGAAGTATATGGTGCAGTCGGTGAGACTAGCACATGCCTTGACAGTTCTGCTCAATAGAGAGGCGTTAAACAATCCATCGAGCAAGGCCTTGTATGAACAGCAGCGCGGCACAAAAGCAGGGCCAGCCAGAGCGCCCAGGCCGACACGGCCGACCCAGCCGCCACAGGGCTGCTCTGGCCGTGACCGTCTCAGCAGGCGGGTCTCCACGATCAGAGCCATTTCCTGTACATCTCCAACGATGGCGTCACTCCTGCTACGAGCACCCCATTTCGCACGTAAGCAGATGCCTTGCAAGCGCAGGGGCAATTGACTTGCGGCGTGATGCAGGGGCCAGATGCGGCGCGTGCGCTAAGAGCCCTACCGACGAACCGATGCTCCCCCCCCCCGTAGGCTGTGCTCGTCTCAACCTCCTGCTGCGCTCTAAAGCGCTTTCTCGTTCTTGTAACACAACCACGATGGAGCACGGGACCTCCGTCACGGTCTGCGGGCCTGTGGGCGGCGCTACCCCAACCAAGTGCTCCTGGGGGACAGAAGGTGAGGTTCATCGCGTTGCCAGCTAATGGGATGTATGCTTACATCCCATGCTCGCAGCGGAGACCGCTGCCATATGGGGAGGGTTTCAACAATTCCGACAGGGCGCCTCTGGTATTCACCGTCGCAGTTTAGCTTCAAGTGTGACTGGCGAGAGAGGGAAGAGGAACGGAGCTGCCTGGGAAAGGGACTGGGCAGCCCTGCCCTAGAGCTGTGCCATGGCAGCCGCCCTACGCCACCTTGCAGGGACGGGGCGGGAGGCCTGGGCAGTCTGCAGTGACTTCTATACGCGCGTCCTGACAGGCCCGCACACACCTCCGCTTCCCATCATGTTTGTGCAATCTGCACTGCAGGCAGTGACCCACTGCTGTACGTCAAGATGTGGCAAGCGGACGAGACGAGCAGGCAGGTGCAACTGTTCCTTTGGCCGGCGGCAGACGAGGAGGAGCAGGAGCAGGCTGTTGCACGATGCGGAGCTGCAGCGGGGGCTGTTTCTGAAGTTTGGCGGCAAGCTGGTGTGGTACTGGCCGCATGAGCAAGGATGTGACAGCGCCATGTCTCAGCCCGCCAGGCTGGCCGAATTTGGTCAGCTGAAGCGGCAGATGGGGCAGGAGCACCAGCAGGCGAATGCGCACTGGCAGGAGGGGTGGCGGCGCCAGGCGCTGCTGGAGGCCCAGAGCGCCCAGCTTCGGCACACCTACTTTGACCCCCACACTCAGCAAACTCGGCACTTCTACTTTGACCCCGACGCTCTGCTGCTGAGGCAGTGGGGTCAGGCAGAGGCGGCGCAGCAGCAAGGGGCGCCGTGGTGGCAGCAGCTGCTTGGGTGGTGGGGTGCCCGCGGCGAGCGGGAGGCGGCCAGGCAGCAATGGCTGCAGTTGGAAGAGTCGGCCAGGCAGCAGTGGCTGCAGTTGGAAGAGTCGGCCAGGCAGCAGCGGCTGGAGGAAGCGAGCGCCAGGAGGGACCGGGAGCTTGCGGAAGCGGCCAGGAGGCAGCAGCAGGCTGATGAAGAGCGGCGTCAGCAGGAAGTGATGCAGCGGCGGCAAGCTGCGGAGCGGGCGGTTGAGGAGCAGTGGCAGGCGGAGAAGCAGAGGAGGAAGCAGGCGCCCCCACCGCCCAACCCGCAGCGGCAGCAGCAGCGGGCGGAGCGCAAGCATGAACGGCAGCGCCTGCGCGAGCAGCAGGCGGAGGAGCAGCGGCAGCGGGAGCAGGCGGCGCGGGAGGAGCGGGAGCGGGAGAGGCAGCGGCGGCGGGAGGAGGGGGAGCAGAGGCGCTTGCAAGAGGAGGAGCAGCAGCGGCGGGAAGGGGGCCAGCCCCAGCTGCGCCAGCAGCAGCAGCGGCGCCAGCAACAGCAGCAGCGGCACAGCCAGCAGCAGCGGCCCTCGTTCATTGTGCACATGCCCCCCGGGGCACAGGCGCACAGCGGCAGTGCTCACCCGCCTGCTGCTCAACCTCCAAGGCGCAGTGTTCAGTCGCTGAGCCATGCTGTGTAGAGGCGCCTCATCAGAGGCGTCAGCCTGGTGCGCCACTGGGTAGCACCCATGGCGGCGATTGTGGCGGTAGCTGCGTTGGCGTGGGCGCTGCTGCTGGCAGCACACTCCTGGCCAGCGCTCAACGCAAGGGCCTCCCGCCAACTAGGCGGCGCCTGGGCGTCTCTGGGCAGCCAGCTAGGCAGCGCTGGGACGGTGCTTGGCAGTCAGCTGGGCACCGCCTGGGCAGCACTGGGCAGCCAGCTGGGCAGCGCCTGGGCGGCACTGGGCAGCCAGCTGGGCAGCCTTTCATTGGGCCGGCTAGGCGGTGTGCCCCAGGGGGCACTGGGCGGCTCCTGGCCAGCGGAGCTAGCGGTTGGGGCAGCAGACGGCTGGGGCGGCGGTCCTGGACGTGCCGTGCTCAGCTGCTGCGTGCTTGCAGCCTTGGTGCTTGCGGCCATCTGCTATGCAGCGTCTGGCAGCAGGCCAGCGCTGCGCGGTGTGGCTGGCAGTGCAAGCGCGGCCGTGGCAGCTCTGCGGCAGTGCTGCGCCTCTGTGCCAGCAGCAGCCGCCAGGGTGGTCAGGCCTGGAGAGGCGGCAGCAAGCGCAGCGGGCGGCGCGGCAGCTGCTGCTGTGGGGCAGGGTGCTCGGCAGGCAATGGCGTCTTTAGCAGCCTTGGCGTGCTGGCAGGGGCGACCCGGGGCCGCGCCTGTGCCGGCCACCCGTGGTGCGCAGTCGGAAGCTGGTGGCAGTGGGGAGGCGTCAGCCAGCCAACAGCAGCCAGCTGAGCCGGTTTCAGAGAGTGCAACTAACTTGGCAGCCGCCAGCCTTCAGCTGCTGCAGCGCACCCTTAGCAACAGCAGCTGCAGCAGCGGCAGCGGCAGCTCTGCGGGGTACAACGAGGCTTTGGAGGACGGCGGGGCGTTGGAGGCCGAACAATCGGCCACCTCAGCAGCCGCCGCAGCCGCCGCAGCAGCAGCCAGCAGTGCCCCCGTTGCTGCGACCAGAGCGCGCGTGGCCGCCACATCAGCTCCGCCGGTCCCGCAGCACGAGGCCGTGGTGCCCGCCTGGCAGCATGCCGCGCTGCAAGAGGAGCACGCCGTGCTACAGGGGGAGCATGCGTCGCTGCAGCGGCAGCGGTGGGACCTGGAGAGGCAGCTGCTGGAGGCGCAGGAGGCATTGGAGACATTGCTGGAGGAGCACTGCACCTGCCCCATCACCCAGGACGTGCTGGCTGATCCCGTGGTGACGGCGGATGGGCACACCTTTGAGCGGGCCGCCATCACGGTGAGCGGGCCGCCATCACGGTGAGCGGGTGGGGGGCCTCCTTGGGTGTGCGGAGGGATTGGGAAGGGCAGGCGCTGTGGCGGGGAGCCGGTGCGGATGTGTGCAAGGCGGATGCCTGCTGACGAGCCAGTGCCCGTGCCCTGCTTTCCAGCCTGCTGACGCACTGCCAGAAGGTGTCAGCAGCAGAGAGTGGGCTGCTTGGGCAAGCGCCTTCCCTCCCGTCGTGTCTCATCCGCCTGCCCCCGACCCGCTGCCCCCGCTGCCCTGCCTCCTCGTCTCCTGCGCAGGAATGGATGGCGCGCCACACCGGCGGCCGCGTGCCCAACCCCGCCACCAACCTGCTGCTGCCCAGCCGCCAGCTGGCACCCAACCTGGCGCTGCGCTCTCTGGTGGGGCGGCTGCAGGAGCTGGCGGGGGCAGCGGGTCCGGCAGCGCAGGCAGAGGCGGGCACGGGAAGTGAGGCAGCTGACCTCCATTTGCATGCCGCTTGACCCACCCACACGACTCGGCCTCAAGTGCGCACCACCTCACTTTGAGTGTGCCACTACTCAGTCTGCCTTGGCTCTGTTTGAAACACCCCAACTGTGTAACTATCCGTGCATGGACCCCTGACCCTCAAAACCAGGCGCAGCATTCACACTGCCTGGACGCCGACCGGCATGGCTGACATATGTAATGCCGTGCACTGCTGATGTTAAGTCTGGGATACACGAGTGCTGTTTGTTCCACAACACCAAAGAATGGGAAGAGCTGAGCGGCGAGACGGGAGCGCGGGGAGATGGGAGCGGGGGGAGAGCAAGCGGGGAGTGAGCAGCAAGGCAGCGTGGTCAAACAAGAGTAGAGAGGAAAGTAGTCAGCGGCCAGCCTACACAATCAGGCACAACCGCCAGCGTGGGCAACAAGCGCTTGCATTGGGGGCGGAGGCCAAGGTTAAAAACGTCAGAAACAAAAGCCGCCACGGCTTCCCAGGGCCAGGTCATCTCCGCGCCCCGCCATACTTCTTCTTGAAGCCGCCCCCAAACGACGAGTGGTGCCCGTCATCCTGGTCCCCCGCCCCGCCCTTCCGCTTGCCCCCCTTGCCCCCCTTCTTGTTGTCCGTCTCCTTCATCTGCAGGCCGTGGTGGTGGGGGGGGGGGGGCAAGGAGGAGAGCAGCGCAATGGTGAGGTCCCAAGTGGCGAAAACGCTGGTTGAGCCACGCATTTCGAGCGCCCGCAATTCCGCCGCCTGCCGTCTCAAAAGCACGGGCATGCGCCTGCCTCCAGCTGCACGGCCTCGCCCGAGTCTTGCCCGCCTGCCACTCTTCCCCGCGTGGTGGCAATGCGCTGCGCCACGCTGACCGACTGACCCTGCAAAGCCTCTGCCCAAACCACCCCACCCCTGCAGTGACCGCCCCCTTTCACCTGCATGGTGGCGATGCGCTGCGCCTCGCCCACACGCTCCAGCAGCAGCAGTACCGCCTCCTGCTCAGACGGGTACTGCTCCATCTTCAGCCCAATCAGCGCCTCGATCTTCTGGTACAGCTCCACATCGTACCTGCAGAAGTACCACGGGGCATTAGGCAGTACGAGTTGGTCAGTTCAGGCGCCTCCTCCATCTCCAAGCCACGTCATTCAGCGCCTCTACCATCCGGTGCCTACCGTGCAGTAAATACATCGGCACAAGAGACAGCAAAGTGCAGGGGGAGGGATGCCGGCACAGAGGCGGGGGCGCCTCTGCGCCCCCGCCCCGCCCCACCCCGCTCTGTCCTGCCCTTCACTTCACCCTCCCCCTACGGCACCCCACCCCACCCCAGCCGACTCACTGCGTGACGATGGTGACGGAGCGGCCCAAGCACCCTGCCCCTTGCTTCCCGCCTTGTCCTAGAACAACTGCACACCCTTCCCCTGCCACACCGCACCCCACCCCAGCCCACTCACTGTGTGACGATGGTGACGGAGCGGCCCGACCGCCCCGCGCGCGCGGTGCGCCCCACGCGGTGCACGTAGTCCTTTGAGTTGGTGGGCACGTCGTAGTTGATGACGACGTCGACAGAGGGGATGTCGAGGCCACGGGAGGCGACGTCGGTGGCAATCAGGATGTTGCGGTCGCCGGCCTGGGGAGAAGGAGGGAGGGAGGAGAGAGGGCACGCAGGAGTCAAAATGTTGCAGTGGCCGCCGGCCTGGGGGCTGGAAGCGGAAGAGGGCAGCCGAGGGGGCAGGGGCTGGGGCGCGGGTGAGCGCTGGAGACAGGGGCACGGGTGTGGCAGGCGGTGCAGAAGCACCTGCGCCCAACACCAGAAACCGCCACACCCGCCGCGCCCTGCACCAGCACCCATACCAGCATCAGCACCACGCCCTCCCCGTTACACCCCCCACAACCGCACACACCCTGACTTGTTGGCGCCGGCAGCCCCTGTCTCCGGCCAGTTCCCACCCCCTTCACCCAGCCCCCCGACTCTTTCAACCCCCGTGCACCACCGCCCGCCCCGCCCACCTTGAACTTGTTGAGCGCGCCCAGCCGCTTGGGCTGGCTCATCTGCCCGTGGATGGGCACCGCGCCAAAGCCCAGGTTGCGCAGGATGAGAGCAATCTTGCGGGTGGAGTCGCAGGTGCGGGTGAAGATGATCGAGGTGGAGCCGGCCAGCTCTGCAGGGTGGGGGGTGGGTGGGTGGGGCGGGAGGGAAGCAGACAGGCAGGCAGGGATGTTTAGTTTGTCAAAAAGCACAGAGGTGGAGGGGCAAGGGCACACATAGGTGTTTGGTATGGGAGCAAAGAGTTGAGGCCCACCCACCGCGGACGCACCACACCCCGCACCCGCCCACCTGTCACCACAGGTGTGGGGGAGCCGTGCGGGCACCCCACTACCGCAGGCGCAAAACCATACCCCGCACCCCGCACCCACCTGTGAGCACGAATGTGAGGTAGCAGTCCTTGTACTTTGCGGGCACAAACATGTACTGCTGGCGCAGCGTGTCCACCGTGCTGTACTTGGAGGCAACCTCGACTGCGGGAGGGGGCAAATTGTGCAAGCAGTGCATTGTGGTTGGGGCGGGGAGGGTGGTGGGGTGTTGAAGGAATGGTCCAAGGTGAGGCTGGAAGGGCTGGAAGGGCTGTGGGTTGAACAGAAGGCGTACCGGGGGCAGGGCTGGGAGGGTCTCAACAAAGGATGGTTGACATGGCAACTTGCGTTGAATGCCCCCGCCCGCCCCCACCCCTTGCACCCTGCCCACGGCCCCGCCCCGCCCCGCTGCACCACCACCACCACCACCACCCTCAGGCTCAGGCCCACCTTTGACTGGGTCCCTCAGGCAGGCCCGCTGCAGCTTGGCCACTTTGGAGGTCATGGTGGCGGAGAAGAGCTGGGTGCGGCGGTCCTTGGGGATGACCTTCAAGATCTGGTCAATCTCCTGCTCAAAGTCCATGTTGAGCAGGCGGTCGGCCTCGTCCAGAACCTGTGGTGGTGGCGTGGTGGCGGTGGTGGGGGCAAGAAACACAGGAGTTCGATGCAACTGATGAGGGAAGACAGAGCAAAGAGTTGATCTCCTGCTCAGAAGCCCATGCTGAGCAGGCGGTCGGGTCTCATCCAGAACCTGGTTGATGGGGAGGGGGAGGGAAAGGCCAAGGCAGGGTCAATTGAGAAGAAGGGGCACAGAGATCGCCTTCCCCCTCAAGCCCATGTTCACAGGGCGGCCAGCCTTGCCCAGAACCTGCAAGGGGAAGCAAGCAATGGTTTGGTGACCCACTCGAGCACACACACATGCACTGTTGTCAGGGCAGTGGGCGTGTCAGCACCTCCCCCTCCTCCCCCTTGCCGCCTTACCTGCCCCCCCGGTCGTCCCGGCACCGCCCCCCTCTCCCTGCATCCCCGTAATCCCCCCTCCCCCGTGCTCACCAGGTGCTTGAGCCCCTTCAAGCTGAACCCCTTTGTGTTGGACAGGTGGTCCACCACCCGCCCCGGGGTTCCCACCACGATGTGAGGCCGCTTGGCCAGGGAGATGGCCTGGGGGAGGGCAGATGCGGGGGCATTCGGGGGGTGGGAGGAGGGCAGAGAGAGGGGTGAGCGGGGGGGAGAGTCGAGGGGCTTGACGGGTGCAAGCAAAAGGGGTGCAGTTTGGGGGGTAACGTATGCAGGCCCTGTCGACACCACGTTACCACCATGTGCTGGCATGCATCCTGGTGCACCAGCCCCCCGCACAGCACGGCACAGCGCAGCACAGCACAGCACAGCGCAGCGCACCCCCTCCCCCCCACCTGCGCCATTGTGTCGATGCCCCCCACCAGCACGGCACAGCGCAGCACAGCACAGCGCAGCACAGCACACCCCCTCCCCCCGCACCTGCGCCATCATGTCGATGCCCCCCACCAGCACGGCGCACTTGACCCCGATCCCCGCCCCCAGCGCCTCAAACTGCTCTGCGATCTGGATGGCCAGCTCGCGGGTCGGGGACAGCACCAGGGCAAACAGCGCCTGCGGCTTGTCAAGCAGCGCCTGCGCGCAGGCGGGGGTGGTGAGAGGGGGGAAATGTACGTGAGGCGTTATTGGGTCTCGCGGGACGGCACCAGAACAGGCAGCGCCAGCTTCCAGCTGGAACATGGGGGCAGGAGCGGTTTGTGAAAGAGGGGAATACACCGATTCTGGCTGATTTCATTGTGTATGACGCATTACTGCTCCTCGCACAATTGTGAGGGTGGGTGGTGGGGTGGCAGTTGGGGTGGCACATTGGGGGGGGGGGCCACGGGTGAGGCGGGGAGGAGGAGTGGGTGTGTCAGCAGCACGCCATTCAAGGCGGAAAACTTGAATGCGGCACTCCAAAAATGTGCGCGCTTGCGGCAGCACAATACCGGCAATAAAAAAAGAGTAGGTGCACCGGCGCGGCGACGCTAAGGAGCAGCGTGGCTGCAGGCAAACCGAGCGGGCGCAGCTCAGCACACCCAGCGCAACCCGTCACCTGCAGGATGGGCATCGCAAACGCGCCCGTCTTGCCGCTGCCCGTCTGCGCCAGGCCAATCACATCCTTATCTGCGGGAGTGGCAGCACAGGAAAGCGGTGCGTAGAGACAGACGCAAGCAGGGCGGGGCACCTCCATATGCGCATGTGAATACCAGGCAGGCTGGCTGGCAGTCCCGTCGTGGCGGCGGCGCCCGGTGGCGGCGACGGTTGGCAGCCTCTCGATGGCAGGCAGGCCCAGCCAATTGCCCCCTAGCTCTGCCCTCCACGCCCATCCCCTCAAAATTCAACGCCCTGGGAGCACCCACCTTGCAGCACCAGCGGCACCGCCTGCTCCTGGATTCCGGACGGGCTCTTCCAGCCCAGCGCCGCCGCCGACTCCGCCAGCTGCTCACAGACGCCCAGCTTCTGGAAGGCTGCCACCGCCTTGGTGTGCTCCTCTTCACTCAACAGCTTGCCCGCTGGCGCCATGGCGTCGCCCCGGGTGCCGGAATGCAGCGCTGCAGGAGTGCGGCGGCGGGGTCACTGAAACGCGGTCCCTGCTGTCCAGTTGGATTAATAATGCACACATGCATGTGCAGCCGCGAAGATAAAGGGTCCTGCGCTCACCGCCGCCCTGCTTCGCGCCCTGCCTGCGGCCGACAGGCGCAGCAGGCGGAGGTCCCAGCAGGGGGTGGGGATTTGACGCTCCGGGCGTCCCAGAAGCCATATCGCTTGCTTGTGAGCGCCCATATCTTGCCCAGCGCGCCCAGGTGAGCGAGAGCGACCTCGAGCACTTGCAAAGCCCTGGCCGCGCCCCTGCGCCCCGATGCCTCGGCTGCGCCATCCACCGCCTCACACGTGCCTGGCAGTGTGTAAGATCAAACTTTCCGTCCCTCCCATCTCGCAGAGAGCACAACTCAAAAAGCCCGAAACCATGGCCCTCAAGTCCGGCCACTAGACTGCCTGTTTAAGCGATGTTTAGACTCTCCCGGTGAGCTCAAGCATTATCATGGAGCCCCCAAGGCTCCGCCTCTGTGCCGCTGGCTGCTTGCCAGCGGCGGCTCGGCGCTGGCGGGGGCGCCCGGTCGGGCTGTGCACACGGGCGCCTCGACCTGGCCGTTTGCGCCCTGTCCCCACCGCCCCCTGCTGCAGTGCCTTGAGACACCTAGCCCTTCAACGCGACTGCAGACGAAGACAATCGCCGCACTCAAAGCAGCAACAGCAGCAACAACCGCAGCAGCAGCACAGCGCCCGCCGATTACACCACCCCTGAGCGGCAGGCGGCAGTGCGCTTGAGCGTGCTTAGCGCTCCCTAGTCACCACAAACCTCAGCCAAAGCCCACAGGCACCCTAGCAAAAAAGCGCGAGCACCCAACATGGCCTCCTCTGCATCGCACGCGCGGCACCACCACCACCCGCGCCACGGTGCGCCCCACCACCTCTCCACCAAGGCATGCGGGGACCACGAGGGGTGGGCAGACGGCATTGCCGCCCTCACCGAAGAGCACACCGCCACCCAGCTACTGGAGGACGCTGTCCCTGCCATGACCGCTGGCGGCGCTGGCACGGGGCTGAAGGTGGGGAGCGTGCGGGGCCGGGCAACGTTTGCGGGGGAAGACTTGAACAGAACGAGAGCGGTGGAGGGAGAGTAGGGAGAAGCGTGCAGACCAGGCCCCCTGGCTGACAGCCCGTCTTACATGCCACCGCCGCGGCTGGATTCGTCAGTGTCACCCCTGCACCCCTGCTGCCCTCCTGCTGCCTCATGTGTTGCCACCTCTCCGCCTGTGCAGACTGCCGCTGCAGCCGCGGCGGCGGCCCCTGCCGCCGCGCCCGCCACGCCCACCGCCACCTCGAGCGCCGCCTCTGCCGGCGCGCTGGGCGTGCTGTGCTGCGAAGGCATGTCTCCCGAGGAGGAGCGCAGGGCGAGGCTGGAGCATGCGCTGCGCTGGCTGGAGGTGGAGGTGGGGCAGCGGGGGGAGCTGCTGGCTGACCTAGGTGAGGAGGCGGGGGGTGCCGAGTACAGGGTGTGCATGCGTGTATTGTGTGTGGGGCTGAGGCGTTCCTGTTGTAGGTTGAATGTGGGCGACGGGAGCTGCACCTGGGAACCAGGGGATGGGGGCACCTGCGGTTGTCCCCAGAACTGTTCTCTCTTTGGTTTAGGAGGCAGCATGTTGGAGCCTGATTGCGTGTTGGAGCACACCATGCACCCGCCCGCCTGCACCGGCTGGGCTTGGGCAGCGCCTGGCAGGGCCGCCGGCGGCGGCCTCGCCAGCAGCTGTGGCTGTGCCCTGGCCAGATCACCAGCTGTGTTGGATATGACCGTGCGCAGCGCGTACCAGGCAGGTGAACACACCTGCTGCCCATGCCCCTTGCCTATTCTGCCCACCCCGCCCGCTTGCCCTGTGCCCGCTCACCTCCTGACCGCCCGCCACTGCACGTGCCCCACCCCACCCCACCCCACCCTGGCCTGCAGGCGCCCCCGAGGGCTATGGTCCCACTGGGCTGAGCGAGGCCGAGCTGCAAGAGCTGGTGGGGGCGGTGACGGAGCACATGGCGGGGTGCGGCGCCGACGTGACGCTGCTGCGCACGCGCAAGGTGTGTGCCGCTGGGCGCTGTGCTGGTGGCCTGTGTGTGGATATGCATGAGCACACATGCTGCTGGCCCAGCCAACCCCAGGCAGGCCTGGGCTGCTGGCATGGCCAGTGTTGGTGTGCCTGCAGCAGCCAAGCGTGGCGGGCCAAGCTTGGATGCCGTTCTGTGCGACGTTTGCTTCTCAGATGCATGTACTGCCGCGCACGGACCCCCTGCCTGTAGCCCCTCCCCCTCGCTCCCTTCTGGCAGAACTTGTATCCCTTCACCCTGGCTGCAAGCTTCCCACCACCCTGCCCCTGCCCCCTATGATACCATCTCACGCTCCCGCCTTGCCACGCTCCCACCCCACCCTGCACCCGCCCCGCCCTGCCCCTTGTGTTCCCCGCCCCACCATGCCGCAGCTGGCCGCCCCCGCCGTGGGCCAGCCCGACCACCACGTGGCCGACGTCTGCATCCGGCGCCGCGTGGGCGAGGGCGGGGCGGCAGCGCCGCTGGAGGTGCGGGTGGCCATCATCGGCAACGTGGACTCCGGCAAGTCGACCATGGTGAGGGCGGGAGGGGAAGGGGGGTGAGGGAGTTGGGGAGAGGGAGAGGGAGAGGGGGAGGGATGGGTGGGTGGGTGGGTGGGCATCCGCCTGGAATGCAAACTCCGGCAAGTTGGCCCTGAGGAGGGGAAGGAGAGGGTTGGGTGGGTGGGTGGGTGGGGTGGATGGCCATGCCTTGCAGATGAATGGGGACTCGGGCAAGTCCACCTTGGGATGCAGCCAGTGGGAGCAGGGTGAGGAGGTGGATAAGGTGGGGAATCAGGGGCCTAGGCATCATGAACCAGCGGCAAGCAAGTTGGGAGGGCCGCAGCTGCCGGCTCACTGCTTGTGCATGCTTCTTGACTCGCCTGCCCTGTGCCGTCCTTCCTGTGCCAGGTGGGGGTGCTGACCAGGTCTGTGCTGGATGACGGACGCGGCTTTGCCCGCTCCAAGGTGTTCAAGCACGGGCACGAGGAGTCCACAGGTGCGGGGCGGCGTGAGGACATGCTTGCAGGGGGGCTGAAGGGGAGGCAGGGAGTGCAGTAGCGAGCAGGGGCATGAGGAGTGTAACCCTGTGGGTGGGTGGTTTTCAGGTGTTGGAAGTGGAAGTGGAGGTGGAAGTGGAAGTCCAAGGGGAGCTGCTGTGGGAGGGGACAGGGCGGAGAGGGTGTGGGTGGTGCGGAAAGCCAGCGGAGGCCCGAGTGCTGCTTGCAGTCAGCCCACCCGCCCTACTGCAGGCCCTCCTTCCCTCCTGCGCTCTTCATCCCGCACAGCCTCGCCTTTGCCTTTGCTGCGCCACGTCTCACCCACCCACCCCTCCCACTCTCCCTCCCTCCCTGTCCAACCCTCCTCCCCCCACGCAGGCCGCACCTCCTCCATCGGCCAGCACAACCTGTGCCTGGACTCAAAGGGGGTCATACTCAACGACCCCGCCTTCAGGTGGGCGCCACGCCGCGCCACGCTGCGCTGCACTGCTGGCACTGGGCTGCCTGGTGCGGTGTTGCATGTGCTGGCGGGGCATGGCGGCCTGCGTGGCGCCCGGCTCCTCCCCTGTATCCGTTCTCTCCGAGCTCTTTTGCACTGCCTGGTGCCCTGCCCTGCCTTGACTGAGCCCACAAACTGATGTTCCAGCCTGTACCTGCTACCACATTCATCACTGCAGGACGGCGTCCATTGCTGACTATGTGGCAAAGTCCTCCAAGGTGGGTGGGGAGCAGGGGCCTGAGAGGAGGTGAAGTGGAGGCGCCACGCATAGCCCCGTGGACCATCGGACGTGTGTCCAGCCGACCTTGCTGTGTAACCAAACCATACCCGCCTGCCGGACGTGTGGTCGTACATTGGCGGTGCGGTTGACTTCAAACCAGGCCCGCCCACCGGACGTGTGTCCAGTCGCCCAGGCTGTTGCCACTCCAACAACACCCCGTCTGGACCTCCCGCCCCCTGTCTGCCGCAGGTTGTGACCCTGGTGGACCTGGCGGGGCATGAGCGCTACTTCAAGACCACCGCCTACGGCCTGACGGGGCACCTGCCGGGTGTGTGGTGGGAGATGGGGGTGGGAGACAGCAGGGCCAAGACAGGCAGAGGCTTAGGAAGGGGAAGCGAGAGGCAGAGGCAGAGGAAACATGTGGCGAACGGGTGGCCCAGGTGCAGGCATTGTTTGCATGCTGCAACAGCAGGCGGGCTGCCGCTTTCACCCACGCACTCGCCGACCCTGCGCTTACCCACCCGGCCGCTCGTCTGCCCGCAGACTACGCCTGCCTGATTGTGGGCGCCAACGCGGGCATCGTGGGGATGTGCAAGGAGCACCTGGGGGTGGCGCTGGCGCTCAAGGTGCGCACACAGGCCTTGAGATATATATGAGTGCTTGGCTGACGAACGACTGGTGTGCCGGGTGGGCTGTTTTCATGGCGGCAGCTGCTTGCATCATGGCCGCCGCTACCGCTGTCACCTCACCGCTCTTGGCTGCACACCTCCTCTCGTCTTCCCCCAACCCTCTGTGCCAGGTGCCCGCCTTCTTCGTGGTCACCAAGGTGGACATCGCCCCGGAGCACGTGCTGAAGCACACGCTGCAGTCGCTGAGCGCCATACTGAAGAAGCCGGGGGTGCGCAAGCGGCCCTTCCTGGTGAGTAGGTGGCGCTGCGGCAGCGGGGAGGATGGGTGGGGTGGGGTGGGTGCAGTGCTGGTGGTGTCAAGTGGGGGCAGCTGGTGCATGAAGCCACCTTGGCAAATCAGATGGCCTGTTGCCGCAGCCTCTCACATTGGTCCGTCGTATGCACCCCTCCTTTCTCACCTGCGTCGTGCCTGGCATCCCCTCGGTTCTGGGCCCTCGCTCCTACGCCGGCGATGACGTGACGTGCCCCACATGCATGCCGCCAGCCCGGCCCCCCATCTTCCCATTCTTTGCTTCCCTGCACCGACCTCCCTCTCCCCTCCCCTCTGCATCCCTCCGCCGCCCGCAGGTGCGCACGCGCGACGACGTGCTGACGTGCGCGCGCCTCATGCACGCCGACAGCCTGGCGCCCATCTTCCTCACCTCCTCAGTCACGGGCCAGGGCCTGGACCTCATCAAGCTTTTCTACAACCTGCTGCCCCAGAGGCACAACTGGTGCGTGCTGTGCTATGCTGTGCTATGCTGTGCCGTGCCGTGCTGTGTCATGCTGTGCTGTGGGGCCGGCCCTCATCAAGCTCTTCTACAACTCTGCTGCCGCAGAGGCACCACTGTTGCGCGCGCCCTGTGCACGGTGCTGCGCTTTGCTGTGCCACCCGGTGCTGTGCTGGGTACGGCAAGGCACCATGCCCGTGCTGTACAATGCCCATTCCGTGTGCCTCACCCTGCATTTCCCACCCCCACTGCCGCCCCCCAGGTTTGAGAAGACGTGCGAGAAGGCTGAGTTCATCATTGACGAAGTGTTTGGGGTGCCAGGTGAAGCCCCGGGGCTTGGGACAGGGGTGCGAGGTAGGCGGGGGAGGGGCCTGGGGGTGGCAGCGCAATTCCAATCTCTCCACCCGCCCTCGCACTCCATCGACTCCCCTGCAGGCGTGGGCACCGTGGTGGCTGGCACTGTGAAGCGCGGCGTGCTGGGGCCCAACATCACGCTGCTCATGGGGCCGGACATTGGTGCGGGGGTTGGGGCTGGGAGGCAGCACAGTTTGGGGCAGCGGGCGTGTGCTGGGCCCCAGCTGCATGCTGCTCATTGGTGGGCCGGGCATTGGTGAGGGGGATGGGCAAACGCAGGGAGACGGGCAACTTAGCGCAGCTCGGGTGAATGTCAAGCGCAGGGTGGGGAAGTGTGCTTCGGTCACTGTGCTGGCCGGGCCCGGCATGTCCTTGCTGCAGCGGTGCAGCTGGCATTACTGGCTGCCTCTCACACCTCTTCCTCCCCCTCCCCTGTCATCGCCTCCCCCAGCCGACGGGACATTCAAGCCCGTCACCGTCAAGTCTGTGCACTACAAGCGGCTGCCCGTGGGGCGGGTGAGAACAGGGATGCATTCTTTGGGAGGCAGCAGGGGAGCATGCGGCGCAACACTGGAGCGCCCTGCCTGCTCTGGCAAGCGAAGGCGTTAACACCTGCTCTCCCAACTTTGGCACATGTTTCCACACATTTCCTGCTCAACCCCCCTTCCTGCAGGTGGTGGCAGGCCAGACGGCCGCCCTGGCTCTGAAGAAGGTGAAGCGGCACCAGGTGGGTGCACACTGAAGGTCGGCAGAACCAACCATGGCACAGGGTGCAGAGTTTGCCTGGGGCATTGCTTGCGCAAGCATGCACTGGCATCTGTGCTGGCGGGCGCAGCGGTGATGTGCCCCTCCCCGCACTGGCCCCTCCTGACGCCTAGCCCTGCGCCGCCCCGTCCCTCCTGCCCTCTGGTGCGGCAGGTGCGCAAGGGCATGGTGCTTGTTGACGAGCGAGTGGCGCCCAAGGCGTCCTGGTGAGCGTGCAGGCAGGGCTGGGCAGGGGGGAAGAGCTGCGTATGGCAAAGCAGGGCAGTGTGTGGGGCAAGTCTCGGGGCAGGGCAGGCCAGGGCAGAGCAGCCCGCGCTGCCTCCCACGCCCGGCCCTGCCAAGCAGGCCTGCTGCGCCCGCTGCGCCATACTGAAATGCAGCCCGCCCTGCTGGCACTCGAAACGCTGACTACGCCTTACCTCGTCTCACCTCGTTTCATCTGCCTGCCTCCCTGCCCCCTGCAGGGAGTTTGATGCCGACATCGCCATCCTCACCCACTCCACCACCATCCAGCCGCGCTACCAGGCAGTCATCCACTGCGAGATTGTGCGCCAGGTGGGCGGGGCGGGGTAGGGCAGGGCTGGGCGATCCTGTTGCTGGGCAGGACAGTCCGTGGCCTGGCGGCTGTGCAGCGGCTGTGCTTCAGGTGGCAGTGCATGGTGTCCCAAGCCAGGCTTCCGTTCCCTTTCCCATCCTCATCCACCTCTTTGCCCTGTTGTCTTTGACATGAGTGCAGGCCGCTCGCGTGGTGGCCATGGACCGTGAGCGCCTGCGCTCCGGCGACCGCGCCTGCGTGCGCTTCCGCTTCCTCCAGCGCCCAGAGTACCTCACGCCCGGCACGCGCTTCGTGTTCAGGTGCGGCGGGCAGGCAGGCAGGGGTGCCGCGGTTGCAGCAAGTGGGGCGAGCAGGGTGTGGTCCATGCGAGGCTGGCAGGGCGGACGGGGGAGCCATGGCCAGCCAGCTTCAATGGGGCTCGAATCGGCCGAGCGGACTTGAGCCGTGGCAGGTCGCACTGCCATCATCTTGCCTGCCTGCCCTTCCTCCCTTCCTCCTCCCCCCGCCTCCCTTGCAGGGAGGGGCGAACCAAGGGCATCGGCATGGTGGTGGGCACTGAGATGTCGCCCGGGGCCCACGCCGCCGTCCCCTCCGCCGCCGCTCAGTGACCCAACCGACCTTTCCGGCGCCCAATGGTCGCCAAAAACACATGTGAAGAAAGCATGTGAAGGACATGGCCGTGCGAGACCCGCTAGCTGATGTAGCTCAGGCCTACCCAACCATGGTACAGTTATAGTACGCCAGCACCCACACACCCGTCTAGACCATCGCACAGCACGTTGCGCCGCCCGCCTGCAGCCCAAGCCTTGATTCGTGAGGGCGGGGCTGCTGTCCGAGCGGGCCCCTCTGCTTCCCTGCCTCCCCTGACTCTGTATTTCAGTGGGAGCTGTACCCTGTCGTGCATCCGGCTGATGTATGTTGAGACCCCGGGGCTGATGGCTTCCGGGTGTGCCCTCCCCGTTTTGATGCCCCGAGCCCTCTGTAGCGCCCCGCTTTTGATGCAACCTCTGCTGTGCACTGGCCTGTTGAGGCTGAACTATCCCCCAAATGAGTGTATGCATGCATGCTGTAAGTCCTGAACACCTGATGCCAGCAGGACTGATAGCAGGTGCCAGCAAGGCGCACTGCGAGCAGTCGGCGCCTAAAACCGAGCACCACCTGTTGGCACAGCCGCCGCCTGCCGACAGGGCACCGCCAGCTGGCAGGCCATGAGGTGCTCTCTGCATGTCAACAGGAAACGGATGTTTCTTTCGGAATCAATCGCATGTTGCAAATTGAATTGTGAAGAACGAAGCGGGTCAACTGTCCCGCGCTCGGACCGCCCTTTTGAGCGCCGGCCTGGGCCTCGAGCTGAGCATAGAACGCGGCTATCTGATCATCGATACACGGTCATCTAGCTGGGCGGAGCCTCTTTTGCCAGCGCCCTTCCGCCAGCGCCCTGGCCTGTGCGCCAGCGGCGGCCCTGCAGCGGCTGGCACAGAGCAGCGGTGGGCACTGCGTAGGCCACCGCTTCCCTCACGTAGCCACCTGCAACACATTGACCGCTTCTGCGGTCACGGTGAGTACCAGCCAAGTGCTATGTTATAAACCCAACACGCCGTCCTCACGACAGCGGTGGGTACAGTGGACTAATGCAACAAAATCTGCCATCCGCCCAACTTTTTTTGCAGGTTTTTTAAAATCTTCAGCCATGTTGGGAGGCAGCAACATCGAGTCGTTGGTGCAAGATCTCAGCAGCAACAGCAGCAGCACCCAGGAGCAGGCGGCCGCCCGGCTGAGACGGCTCTCCTGCGAGGCTGCCGCCAACGACGACGCCATCCGGGCAGCGGGCGGCATCCCTGCCCTGGTGCAGCTGCTGAGCAGCGAAAACCCTTCAGTGCTGGATCAAGTGACGTGGGCACTGCAGGTTCTGGCAGAGGGCAGCCCCGCAAACAGGAATGCCGTCCAAGCTGCTGGCGGCATTGCTCCTCTGGTCCAGCTGCTGAGCAGCGGCAGCGACGCATTGGTACAGAGGGCGGTTTCAGTTCTGGCGGCCCTTGCAAGCGACGGCCCCACCAACAAGGACGCCATCAGGGCAGCTGGCGGCATTTCGGCGCTGGTACGGCTGCTGAGCAGCGGCGGGTCGGCAGTTGTGTGGGAGGCTGCAGCCATGCTGTGCATTCTGTCATCCGACAGCCCCGCCAATGCCGATGCCATCCTGGCAGCTGGTGGCATCACGCCGCTGGTGCAGCTGCTGAGCAGCGGCAGCGACGAGGTTGATGTCGCAGTAGGGGCGCTGGCAAGGCTCTCATTTCACGGCCGCGCCAGCCAGGACGCCGTCAGGGCAGCCGGCGGCATACCCCCTCTGGTGGAGCTGCTCATCAGCCACAGCGGCGCAGTGGTGCAGAGGGCAGTGGGGGCGCTGCACAACCTGGCAGCTGGAAGTCCTGCCAACCAGGACGCCATCCGTGCCGCCGGCGGCATTCCGGTGCTGGTGCGGCTGCTGAGCAGCAGCAGCAGCAGCGATGCCTTGGTGCAGAAGGCAGCGGGGGCGCTGGGCAAGCTGTCAGCTGACAACCCGGGCAGCAAGGAGGCCATGCGGGCTGCCGGTGGCATCCCGGCCCTGGTGCAGCTACTGGCGAGCAGCAACGATGCAGTGGTGCTGCAAACGCTTGCTGCGCTGCACAGTGTGTCGGCAGATTGCCCTGCCAATGCTGACGCGATCCGGGCGGCCGGGGGCATCCCAGCGCTGGTGCGGCTGCTCGACAGCGGCAGTGATGCCGTGGTGGAAACGGCAGCCGCAGTGCTTGCAAGCCTTTCGGCTGGCAGCTCTGGCAACGATGAGGCCATCAGGGCAGCGGGCGGCGTGCCAGCACTGGTGCGGCTCCTGGGCGGAAGCAGCGCTGGTGCGGCGGAGGAGGCAGTGGGTGCGCTGCGTAACCTGTCTGCTGGCACCCACGCCACCCAGGACGCCATCCGGGCAGCTGGCGGCATCCCGCCCCTTGTGCAGCTGCTGGGCAGCGACAGCAAGACAATTGTGAAGCGGGCAGCTGCGGAGCTGGCAAACCTGTCGGCTGGTGGCACTGCCAACAAAGATGCAGTGCGGGCAGCTGGCGGTATCCCACCTTTGGTGGCGCTGCTGGGCAGCGGCAGCGACGCAGTCGTGGCACAGGCAGCGGGGGCGCTGGCCAGCCTTTCAGCTGACAGCCAAGCCAACAAGGATGCCATCCAGGCAGCAGGAGGGATCCTGCCTCTTGTCGGGCTGCTGCGCAGCGGCAGCGATGCGGTGGTGAAGGAAGCTGTATGGGCGCTGCAGAATCAGTCGGCGGGCAGCCCAGCCAACGAGGGGCCCATACGGGCAGCCCGTGGCATCCCTGCGCTAGTGCGGCTGCTGGGCAGCAGCTGCAATGCGGTTGTGCAGGGGGCAGTTGAGACGCTGTGCAATCTGTCCGTTGCCAGCCCCGCCGCCAGGAACGGCATCCAAGCAGCCGGCGGCATCTCTGCGCTAGTGCGCCTGCTGAGCAGCGGCAGCAACATGGTGGTGGAGCAAGCCGCACGTGCCCTCTGGATTCTATCCGCTGACAGCCCTGCAGCTGCCAACTCCCTCATGGCGGCTGGCGGTGTTCCGAAACTGCTCTGGCTGCTGAGCAATGGCAGCGATGCAGCGATGGAAGCAGTTGTGGGGGCGCTGGGCAATCTTTCAGCTGACAGCGCCGCGGGGGCGGCCATCCATGCAGCCGGCGGCATCCCGCCCCTGATACGGCTGCTGAGCAGCAGCAGAGCTGCAGTGGTGGTGCACGCCGCCGTGCTGCTGCACAACCTGGCGCTCAACAGCCACGCCATAGCAGCCGACATCCGGGCAGCTGGTGCCGTCCCCCTCCTGAGGCAGCTGTGCTGCAGCACCGATGAGGGGGTGCGCAGGGAGGCGGCCGACGCTTGTAGCCTGTTGGAGGACATCTGTCAAGTTTGATTGCAAAGGCTGAGTCCCCAGAGCGTGCAGCGTAACACTGGCATGCTAGCCCCCCTGCACATCTTGAGCTTCTAATAAGCATTTGTTCGTTATGGTGCGCTATGGTGTAGCAATGCTAGCAGGCAGCAAGCCGGCACGCCCCAGAACGCACATGTGTCGGCTGCTGTGACCTGACACCCTGCCCAAGTCAGAGAGCTGAGCAATTGCATGCCTTGCTGCCCCGCACATGTTGCGCTCTTTGGTGGCAAATGCAACTGCCACGTGATCATACAGCGCAGCATACAGGCACATGCATGAGAGCTGGTGCAGACCAGCCTCTGAAGGTTGAACCGCTCTGCGTATCTGTGCAACAGCTGATAAACACTAGTTGCAGTGCTGTGTGCTGTGCCTCGCATGGGAGTCGCACAGGAGGGCCAATGAGGAAGCAGAGAGCAGCTGCATGATGCATTCGACAGTCAGTCTATAAACAGTTGGTCTAGAAGGGATGTGGCCCACGTACCGCAACGGCCAAGGAAGCGAGGACACGAACCATGTACAGTGAGACGGCACACGGAGGGAAAATAGTGGGCAGCATGGTGGGTGGCAGCAAAGCAGAGGTGGGGAGGCATGCAGGGGGGTGCAGGGCACTGCTGCCACTGCTCATAACAAGCAGGTCGGGGGGCTTTTGGGAGCTTCAGCAAGGCAGGGGCGGGGCTCACAGACCACAGCGTGACGGCAGCAGCACACGGCCCCGCTTACTGCCGCTTGGCCAGCGCGGCAACCCGCTGGCGCAGGGTGGTGGCGTCTGCCTGCAGGGCAGCCACCTGCTGCGGCAGCGCTATCACCTGGCCAGCGGCGCTCACAACAGAGTCCAGGGCAGGCTGAGCCAGGGGCTGGAAGCTGCCCAGAAGGTCCGCTGGCAGCCCCAGCAGCCAGGCGGCCGCCTCCCAGAACGGCCCGGCCGCCTCCAGCAGCGGGGCAGCGTCCAGCTCAGCAGGCAGGCCAGCCAGGAGATGGATGGCCGCTCCCAACAGCGGCTGCCCCGCGGCTTGCAGGGAGGCAACGTGCCGCAGCAGCGCTGCGAGCTGCTCGCGTGCGTCGGTGATGGGGGCCGCGGCGGCCTGCAGCGACTCCATGCTGTACGATGCATCCTCCACTCTGCTGCGGAGCTGTGACACCTCATCTGGCAGCCCCAGGAGCCGGAAGGCCGCGCCCAGCAGCGGCTCGGCTGCATCCAGGAGCGCTTCGCCATCCAGGCTCAAAGGGAAGCCCAGCAGCGTGGCTGCGGCATCCAGCAGGGGCTGTGCGGCGGCCTCGAGGGAAGACACGTTGAGCGCAGTCACCGGCAGGCCTGCAAGCAGCTGTGCGCCGGCCTGCAGCAAGGGCTGGGCCGCGTCCCCGACGGCTGCCAGCTCATCCGCCTTTTGCAGCAGCCCCCAGAGCTGGGAGGCGGCGTCCAGCAGGGGCTGGGCAGCATGCACGACCATCCACACTTACAAACCCTTGGGCAGGCCCAGCAGCGCGGTGGCGGCGTCCAGCATAGGCTGCCCGGCGGCCTCGAGGGAGGGCAGGTCGGCTGGCATGCCCGCCAGCAGCCGGGCGCCGGCCGCCAGGAAGGGCTGGGCTGCGTCTTTGAAGGCTGCCAGCTCATCCGCCTTCTGCATCACGCCCATCAGCTGCTGGCTGCGCTCGATGAGGGGAGCCGTGGCGCTGCGCAGCTGCTGGAGCGAGGAGGCGACGCCGCGCAGCTGCTGCATGAGCGGCAACAGCTGCGCCGTGGCATTCTGCAGCGCTGCCAGCTGCGCCGTGGCATTCCGCAGGGCTGCCACCTCTGCGGGCAGGGCCAGCAGCTGCTTGCGGGCGTCGGCCAGCGGCTTAGTGTCTCTCTGGAGCGCCGCCACGAGGACAGGCAGGTCCAGCAGTTGGGTGCGGGAGTCAATGTAGGGCTTGGTGGCGTTTTGCAGCGCTGACAGGCTCGCTGGCAGGCCCAGCAGCTGAGAGCGGGCATCGATGAGCGGCTTGGTGGCGGCCTGCAGCGCCGACAGCGTGCCGGGCAGCGCAAGGAGCTGCTTTTGGGCGTCGGCGAGGGTCTTGGTGGCGGTTTGAAGCACCGTGACGCCCGCCGGCAGCGCTACCAGTTGCCTCTGGATGTCGGTGAGTGGCTTGGTTGCGGCCTGCAGCGCCGACAGGCTTGCCGGCAATGCAAGCAGCTGCCTGCTGGTGTTGGTGAGCGGCTTGGTGGCGGTCTGCAGCTGGATCAGCTGGGCCCTCAGGGCCTTGATTTCGTTGGCCTGGCTCAGCACCATGCTCTCCAGCTGCGCCATGGTGAGGGCAGCTGAGGCGCCGCCCAGGCAGGCCAGCAGCGCCAGCGTGGCGGCAGCCAGCATGGCGGTGGTCGAGATCCTGAGGGACGGTATCAAAGGAGGGGGAGGGAGGGGGGAGGTTGAAGCGAGCATCGGGCGCAGATGGAGAGGGTGCCGCAGAGCGAGGTACCAGCCAGAGTGGACCTGGCAGGGCTGCAGCTTGGTATCCCAACGTAACTGGCGGGCGCCCCGCTCTCCACGCTCCCAGCGCCACCCACCTCATGTTGTGCAATCGGCCAGCCGCCGAGTGTATAGATGTGGATGATCCAATGCAAAGGGTTCCTGCTGGGGCACGAGCAAGGGGGAGGAGAGGAGCAGGCAGGCTATATGTCAATGGCAGGCAGAGGCGGCAGCAGGCAGCGGGCCCGCTGGTCCGCGGCTGGCCCGCTGGGCGGCTGTTATGGTGTGCTCGCTGAATGAAGCACGCGGCGCTTTACCTTGTGCAGACAAGACCTGCCGGCGAAATGTGGCGTTAACGAGAGCGCGAAACGCAGACGGAACGGAACAAGGGCGGGAGACCAGGCAACACGCGCTGATCAGCGCTGCTGTTGTCGCTTTGGATCGCAATAGATACATAAACGCCTTTCTGAGCGTCCCGGGCCGCCAAGCTGTCCGTGCCGTCCAGCTCCTCGGAGCGCCACGTCAGCAAGATGAAGGGGTCCGCCGCTTCGACTTAGATTGTAGATTTCCGCGGTTGCGAGTGTCAGCACGTTTGATGTTCTTCTCCGGGCAGGTTGTGCACGGAAACCGGCCGGCATCATCTCAGCTGGCAACACTGGCCAACCACCAGCGGCTGCGGTGGCGCCGCCCCGACTGGCGGAAAGAGCCTGTGCAATGTGTGCCCTTCCCCTCCTTTTTCGCCCCCCTCGCTGCCCCCAATGTATGCACCGGTAAATTCTGCCTGTTTCTTGTGTGCCTGCAGTCAAACACTTCATGCATCTCGTCACATGGATCGCTCAACCGCTTCTTTGTCAGTGATACTTCCAGACAAAGAAGGCACACAGAGGCCGCAGTGTAAATCAGATCTGGTAAAAGAATGGCGGGCTGAGGGGGGACACAAAAGAGCAGCACAACAACACAGGACATAAGGGGTGGAACAACGCAAACAGATCAACATTGCGGCGTGCCAGGGCTCAGCAAAACACACCAGAGGACATCAAAGAGGCGGAGCAGCGCCAGCAACACCAGAATCGCGGCGTGCCATCGCAGGTTAGCTCAGAGGACAAGCGTGGTTGGCTGGAGTGCTGCATGATGCTCTGCACGTGCCGCCGCCAGGCCTGCCTGCCCCAGCAGTGCTCAGTGCTCATTCGTTTCAAGTAGGGGTGACGTGTGTGGGGTGAGAGGCAGTGCACACGGCGGTGCTGGCACACGCGAACGCGTGCGCATGGGTGTGCGAGTACGATGCGTGTACTGCTCACTGCCCGCCGCCCGGCGGCAGCTGCTGGTCCTGCGGCAGGCTGTTCAGCGAGTCGCGCATGAAGGCGGCCTCATACTGCAGCCGCTCCCCCAGGGGCTTGCTGGACATGGACCAAGACACGCCACGCAGGATGCCCTCCAGCTCCTTGTAGGCCGGCTGCTGCGGGCGCTGCGCCACGCACTCGTTCTGCGGGCAGGCAAGGGGCGGGGAGCAGGGGGTAGGCAGCTGTGCGCGTGCAGTTGGGCAGGGTAGCTTGGCTGGAGCATAATGAGGCCGCCAGCTTGGCTAGGCATGGGAGTGAATGGGCTGCTAGGATGCTGCACCACAGCGCAGCGCAGCGCAGTACACCACCCCTGGCCCCGTGCGCTGACCCTGCCTGCTTGCCTGCGAGGGCGCATCGGGGCGGCGCAGGTTGACTGCCCAGGGGGAGGGGTAGGAGTAGAGCAGCTTGACGTCATCGCTGTTCATGCGCATCTGGCGCAGCACGTAGGACTGCGGGGAGCGGGAAGAGGGGCAATGGAGGCAGCCCGCCCGTAAGAGACCAGCGGAGGATGTGGGATGCGCAGCTGAATGCTGTGCCAGCTCTGGGCTCCCTGTACACCCTGCCCAGCATGCAGCAGCAGCGGCAGCCAGACCTCAGCCCACCTCCACACCTCCGTACACACTCTCTACACACAACCTCAGCCTCACACGCACACATACACCCTGCAAGCCCTCACATCCTGAAAACAGGCCACCAGCTGCTTGCTAGCCTGGCACGCATAGACCCTCCCCCCGCCCACCCATCTCTCACCCCTCCGCCCCTCCACCCGCCCCCGTGCCCGCTCACCTCCTGGAAGCCGCCCACCAGCTGCTCGTTGGCCTTGCGCTGCCATGGCAGGAAGCCCAGGTCTGACACCACGTTGCCGTCGAGACGCCACTGGGGGTTGATGATGATGACCAGGCCGTTGCTGAACGGGGAGTGGAGCGGGAGGCAGGAGCGCAGGACATGAGGGAGAAGGAGGGGTAGCGGGAGTTGCGGGGAGGGTCTTGGCAAGCAGGCAACTGGGGGGCACGTCCCGCCAGAAGAGGCATGCAATGCTGCAAATATCAAGTGCATGCCGGTCTGCCTCCCAGCGTGCATGCTGCACCCCACCTTCACACCTCAAACATCCGCCCCTGCCCTGCCCTTTCCCCCTGCCCCCACAACGTCTCCCTTCTCCCCCTCCCCGATACTCACGGGCGCGCGTCGGCAATCTTGCGCACCTCCCCCAGCGTCTCCGCCGTGGGGAACAGCACCGCCGCCAGGTTCTTGCCCTCCCACGCCGCCACCGCATCGCCGTCATCCAGGATGCGGGCAGACAGGGGGCCCTCCAGCCCAGGCAGCTTCTTCAGCTCCCGCAGCAGCTCCTCAACCATGGGGGAGGCGGCCTGCATGAGTTTTTTTTGGGGGGGGGGGGGGGGGGGGGGAATGGGGGGGGGGGGTGGGGGGGAAAATCGGTTTTGCCACTTTACTCATCTCCCTTAATGTGCTATGCATGCCATGCCACATGGGCCCCATGCAAG